>DWNR01001459.1:0-15043 GCA_018250455.1 Polygonus leo
GATCCTAAGTATCCCCAGCCAACTTTTTTTTTAATATATTCCATGTACAGACTTTCGACCCTCTTTAGCTTTATTATGTATAGATAGATTTGGTAAAACTGAAAAAAGATCGTAGGCTATTATTATACCTCTAGGTGTTAAGAGTGAGTTATATTTTATTTTTGGTATATTTTTTTATTTCTTATAAGCCTTAAAAATACTTATACGTATATCCCCAAATTTTCACCTTCCTAATCCAAACCCCGTTTGCAATCGCAATTTTAGTTTTTCGATTTATATAGCGGAACAACCTTTACTAAGTCAGTTTACCCATGTTTACCCTACCCTGTTTTATGTCTTTATTGAACTAGTTTGCTTGTACATAGATTAAACTGTATGATGATGAATAAATAGGATTACAGTAATTGCACGTTTTTGTTAATTTGGCACATTCGCCTAAAATTATAATACATTTGAATTTACCCCACTAATTTACCTATGCATCAAACTAATTAAGTTGTAGAGAATGTTTCTATTTGGAATGTAAATGAAACTAATTAACTATACTTATATTTTGAGTTTTATTTACTGCTGATGCTATTACACCAAATGCGCAAAATAAAATTGATAAATTGCATTCAAAGATAAATTGCGCGCGTTAGGTATATACAAAAACATGTTTTTATTTTTCAAGATCTTTGTCACGAGTCAGACTTACATTATGGAATTTTAATATAATTATGTATTGAATAGTCCCGCTATTCCTTTATCAACGTGTACAATACATGGCTAATAAACATAGAAGGTTAAGAGAAAGACGAAGTAGATGAAATACAATTATTTATTTTGACACTGAATTAGTGTTTGGGCACTAATGGAGCACAGGCATTATAAATAGAATTTTGGCGTGCTGGTTGATAATAATTTATTTATTTTAATTTATTGATTATTGCTTTAATGACAGTGTTAAATTGAAATTTCAGTTATTTTTTTATTTTTGTTGTAAATGTTGTGGGAGTGTTTTATTATAACAAAATTGTATGTTTTTGTACGAAAAGTAATAATATTTTGCAGTTATGCTTACAGCTTCTAGAATGATACGGTATGTATGTAGCTTTTACACCCGCCTAATCGTTTTGTAAAGTTTAGTGTGAAAGAGCTCAGAAAGAGTGAGAATATATATCTTGTCTATTCCTAGAGGTTGAGACTGAGTTTTGTATTGTAACGCTTTTGAATTTTCTAAAAACAATAGCTTTATACGTATTTCACGCAAAAGTATTTGTCTAAAAAATTTAAATCTAGTATTATTTGTGAATTAAGAATATTTTTTTATTTTCATGAAACTGAACGTACACAAAACTGGATATTGTCTATGATTGCATCGACTGTCTATTTGACGTTTCTTTGATATTTACATGATCGAATTCTGTAAATTTACGCACTTTTAAAATCATTGAGTGTACAAAAAGTGTATTCCTTTGTAAGAAAACAGTTATCATCAGGAATATCTTAGGTTTGTGCTAAACATAGCTGTAAGTACAACATTTAGAATTAAAACGCCGTAGAAGTGTAAATGGCAATATTTAAGATAAACCCCTACGTTATCTTGTCTTTTGTTTTTATTGTACAAAGATACGTGATTTAGCGAATCTTTAGGACAACATATGCTAAAAATATTATTTAATAATTAATGTACGCTTTACGTCGGTGATAAAGTGGAGATAAGTGAGAAATAGTGTTATATAAAAATATTAAAAGTATGTATGACATCAGATCTTAGTCATTAGCGGCGATTGAGTTTTTATTAGTCGCTGAAGGTAATAGAAACCAGCGATATTGATTCTCATTTACTTTAAAACATTAGGCAACAGTTTGATTGATGAGATGTTCAGTTACCATACTATAAGATGTGTTGTGATGTATACATTGTTTGTAGGTGAAATCAATTGTGATAACTTAGAGCCGTATTAATAAAGCGAACTCAAGATTGAGACCGATCTTGAGTGCGATTTAAGTACTAGATAATGTACTAAAAACCATACTGTACATTGATTTCAATCTTGAGTTCACTTTATTATCACGGCTCTTAGTCTTCAAATGTAAACAAAAAAAGCAACTCCTCATATCAGGGGTATAAGAGTGGCTAAGTTATTAAAATATCTATTATTTTGCAATAGTGTATCGACAATATTCATAAGACAAAAAGGTGCATGGAAATTCCATTTAAATGAACAGACAAGTTTCAACATAAAATAAATAAAATCAACATTAATTAATATTATTGTCTGTATGCACTTATGTACTTATATGCCACAGTTGAAAATATATATTTTTCTGTATAAATGCATCTTATTCGTCCTGTAGATATGTGTATATGACGACCTGCATGGTGTAGCGCTCACCATACTGGTCTGCCGCATAGAGGGTCCTGGGTTTGATCCCCTGCCAGACATAAATTTTAATGATGAATTTAGATTTATGTTCTGGGTCTTTGTGCATACGTCTTGTGTGTGTCCATGGCACTCACAACATAGGGAATCCTAGTACGGGGCTATGAGTGTATAAGGTGTGTATTTATAGCCTAAATAATGACTTTATATGTGTTCATAGCACCCATGACACAGGAGTACTTGAGTGAAAAGTCTTATTTTTATAAGTACATTTTTCACATATTTGAAAATATATATTTTGTCTTTATGAATGCATCTTATTCATCTCTATATGTGTTCATAGCACCTATGATACAGGAAAATTAGTTTGGAAGGTTTTATTGTTATAAGATAACTGAAACACTTGAAGTATTTGTTCATATGACAATGTTTACTTAGAACACAATCAGAGGTTGATGTTATTTGTTTAACTAGTAATTACGTGTCATAACAATCATGTTTTTAAGACTTAAACCGAGTGATAACTGAAATAATGTCTTTTTTTTTAACATATAAAGGTAACAAAGGAGCATGCAGTCCATGGTAAACGGTCACTGCCACCTAATAGACATTAATATTCATCCTTATGTATGATTGAATTGTACCTGAGATTGACCACGATGCGTCAATCTCAGATACGTTTCACAGAGAACCTATTATACCACTGGGTAGAACCCTTGGAGTATAAAATATTTTGTTATAATATATAATAACTCCATTATCTTTTTGTTTTGTTATATTAACTCCATTATCTTTTACTATAATTCAAAATTCAGTTGTTAAATGCCAATTTTTCTGGCCATAGTAACACATCTTAGCGTTCAGATAGATTATAGATGTTACATAGATTGATAGATAGTTTGGTGGTAGAACTAACATAAGTTGTTACATCAGATAGGTACCACTGCCATCCTCACAATCCTACGTGATGCTAATAACAGACCTAATTACTTATTAATAAGGGATTATTGTGTTTTTATGTGTCATAACCAAACTAACATCAAATTTTTATTTTTCCAGCGTAATGGGGCAAACCCTCTCCGAGCCGGTGACTGAGAAACAGTCTTCAACATGTCAGGACACAAGGTACCTGGTTGGCTCGTCCTGCATGCAGGGCTGGCGGGTGTCCATGGATGACTCGCACACACACATTCTGTCGCTACCCGACGACCCGGGCACTGCTTTTTTCGCTGTTTATGACGGTCATGGGGGTAAGTAGATTTTCATAACTTGCATTTTGGTTGGACTGTTTAAGCATTGCCACATTCATTTGTTCTTATGAGAGCAGTGTTAAAGTTTGTTTTAGAAATGTCTGAGTCTAGTTGTTTAAAAGCATTATGGGTCCTTACTGAAACCCATGCTAACCCAAATAGAAGATCATGCTAACCTTACTATGTTGGGAATTAGAGGAAACTTTCTTATAAATTATTAGGTATAACTGTAAACTATAAGTTCTACTAAATAGATAGTCAATTTTATAATTAACTACTGGATACCAATATTAAAAAAATATTATTCTATACAACTTCAAAGATTCAATATTGCTATCATTAAGGTTTAAAATTGACAATAAATATAATTGTGCAATAATTATAAAATTAACCAATATCGTCTGATTGGTATGATTTCTAATGTGTTTGCTTCATGGATGATAAAATATAAATGTACATTTCCAATATGTTTGTTTCAGGATCAAACATAGCCGAATATGCAGGGAAACATCTACACAAATTCATCACGGCCAGACCTGAGTATCACCTTGGGAATATTGAGGAGGCGTTGAAACAGGTACAATTATGAATGTGCTAACAACGTAACTAACAATTATTTGAACAGTGATATGTTAATGATGTTTTTAGCAAGGGCTGACGGTGTGAAGCTGTGAACTGAATTGATTGGGGTATCACTTGCGTCATTTCTGTGGCTTTCAAATAATGTATAAGTCTATAATTTGCTTGTTATTTCAGTCATAGAAAATCTAGTTTTTTGTGCAGAATGATAAATTTTTAACCGAAAAATCAATTGCAGATTACATTATGAGATTTTATCTGTTGTTATTATTAACACACCATAGAAGTGATCCTGCATTAAAATATAATACTTATGACAAATTATTAAATTGATTTGAATTGATTTTGTGAATAAATAAAAAAAAAATAAACTTAAAAAAAGAATTGAAATGTTATCCATCAATGATAATATTTATATTCGACTTATGTACATTATTCATAGATGTAGTATATAGACTTCCCCCATATAAGAAATCATTTTTAAACATATTGCTACTAAAGCGGAAGATGAAGACTGTTGTTTGGCAATAAAAATATAATTTGGTTACTACCATCTCTATCATCTGGCACTATGAACATTTTATCTCTCCAACCATTAGCAAGGATTCAGAGTGGGAGACACTCTGCTCTGGGATCTACTATAATTAAGTATGGTTATTAATATCCTAACATAGTCCGTTATTCCCCAGGGTTTCCTCGACCTAGACCAGGCGATGCTGGAGGAGGACATGCAGGAGAAGGTGGCCGGCAGCACGGCCGTCGTGGTGCTCATAAAGGACAACACGCTGTACTGCGCCAATGTGGGCGACTCGCGCGCGGTCGCCAGCGTTAGGGGCGGGGTGAGGATTTGCATTATTTTAAATTATATGTCCATGCTCAGAGTCAAGTAAGGACGATAAAATCACTAATATAACAATTCGGCGACTGAAGCATCAGTCATAGTATTTGATCGGCACGACACATGGAACGGACCGAAACCGAATCGTAGGCATTACGCGGCGACCTGTTTAGAGCGCTACGGCAATTTCGATGTTTTTCAATCGTCGTTCAACAACGCATGTCTTAGTATTATCTTGTCTTGTCAGTTTCGGTCTCAAAAAACGTAATACGTTTAATGTTTTGAGCTACGTCGTACACACTCTACGCCGTACACATGTAATTATTGGTGTCAAAACAATCATGGTTAATTGGCTGACTTTCGAGGGCGGTCTTTATCCATCCATCCTTCGTAGGACTAATAGTATAGTATACTAACCAACAACGTATAGTTTATCAGGTTTTTAATAATTAATTCCCAACGGGGCACCAAATTATTGTATGCCTGAGGGCACCAGCATAACTAAAGACGGCCAGAAGTCGGTCACAGGGAAGATCACAATAATATTTAGGTACATCCAAACATTCCCTTGTCCAACAATCCTTTTTATGTCGCTATCTTTTATTTATTGACAATGACTGTCGCCAGGTGGAGGTGCTGTCGTACGACCACAAGCCAAACAACGAGGAGGAGTTGCGGAGAATCACCGCTGGTGGCGGCTGGGTGCAGCTGAACCGGGTCAACGGCAACCTGGCGCTGTCGCGGGCGCTCGGCGACTACGTGTTCAAGCGGAACTACAGGCTGTCGCCGCGCGATCAGATCGTCACTGGTGAGAAGCGCGGCTTATATTCTATTCTAGAGGAGGGGGAACTTGATGATGCCAGATTCCAGCGAGAACTACTTCAGTTTGTGCTTTTTTGTAGGTTACAGAGTATGTGTGCTGGGTTGATATGAGACAAATTCCTCAATCCTGGGGTAGCAAAGCATTTGACGGCAACATCAGGTAGGAATTTATTAATATGGGGGGTTACATGAGCGCGATTGTTATCACTTAACATGAGGAGACTGCAGACTAGTGTATTACATTAAGTCTGACAGAGGACTTTGGCTGGATCTGGCTGTGGGTGGGTGCAACAGAACCGGGTCAACGGCAACCTGGCGCTGTCGCGGGCGTTCGGCGACTACGTGTTCAAGCGGAACTACAGGCTGTCGCCGCGCGATCAAATCGTCACTGGTGAGACGCGCGGCTTATATTCTATCCAATAGATGGTGAAACTTATTGGTGGATTACAGACGGTGTTTCACCTTTATACACCTTTATACAGTTATATAGGTTAAATATGAGATGAACTCCTCAATTCCCAGTAACGCATCTGAGGGTAACTTCAGGTAGGGCTTTAATCATATCAGGGGTTATATGTAACAGGGGGACTGCGAGCTAGTGTGTGTGAGTAGGGGTGACTGGGTCCAGCTGAACTGGATCAATGACAATTGGACACTTGAGGGAGACCCTCTTCTATTTCTAAGGTTGAACTGCCACCCCGTTTCACCAAGAGGACGCGGTGGTTGCTACTTTTTCCAATGGATGGACCACTCGTTTGCAATTTCCATACTGTATAAATGAAATTTCAAAATGTTTTTTTCTGTATTTGCAGCGTACCCTGACGTGCAAGTACGGCAGCTGAACGACGACTGGGAGTTTATCGTGATCGCGTGTGACGGTATATGGGAAGTGCTGTCTAATGAGGTGTGTTATTATTTTTTGAAACTACTAGTCGTTTATGTATTAATGATAGCGCAACACAAAAATATATATTTTTATGGTAGATTTAAATTGTTTGTGGTGGTAGATATTTATCCTCGTCAATGCTATAGGATCAGACAATAGTCGTACCGCGTTACCATGAATACATCCCTAACGCTTACGTACGCGTACGTATCTTGTAACTCGCCGTCCGAAGTGCCTCGATACGTACCGCTTTTATGTTAACGGCCCTAAGTAAGACCTTATATCTATACGAGTATTAAAATTAATAGTATTATTCAGGAGGTGATTACATTCTGTCGCGTGCGGCTACTGAGCGGGTGGGAGCCAGCTGCGGTGTGCGAGGCGCTCATGCAGCGCTGCCTCGCGCCCAACTGCGCCACCGGCGGGCTCGGCTGCGACAACATGACCGTGCTGCTCGTGTGCCTCGCGCCCTTCCCCCGCCCCGACCTCGTGGTGAGTGTGCCCCGCCTCGGCCCCGCGCGGCCACTGAGCGCTGCCTCGCGCCCAACTGCGCCACCGGTGAGCGTAAGTGGAACAGGAAAGTTCTGGCAATGATATAAAAGGTAGTGAAGTCACACGTAGTTACCCTCCAGAGGTAGGTCCTTTGCCTGTATATCTGTTTCTGCTTTGTAACAGCAATGATGAGCTTCACTTCGTTCCGCGTGGCAAGGAGCAGCAGAGACCACTTACTATCAGGTGAATATCATGGTAATTTTGCATCAGTTTGCCGCGTCTGGCTAGAGCTAGAAGCTGTAGGAGTTTCACCGCAGTGGTTATACCAGGACCTAGGACATCCCATTTGGTGAGTGTACATAACTACTGAACATTGAAAATATGTTCTTTTGTCAGAAAGCAACCTATTTAACAGCAAGCAATGGTACTTATTAGGTAAGTTCAACAAACATGGTCTGACAAAGACATCTAGTTCTTTGTCTAATATTTTGTTTTAACAGGATCAAAGGAATGTAAATATGGAAATTACGCCTTAAATTAGTAGAATACTCTTATCTGTCATTCCAATAAATTTATTTACGTTGTTTCTAGAGTCACTTGATTTATATTAGGAGTTTTGTAATAATAGAAAGCTAATTAATACATATGAACCAAAATAATAATAATACATGTCGTTAATATAAGAATTAAATTTTTATTTATTTTTCAAAAATATGCGAAAACATATAAATTTAACAAAAATAAATCTTTAAGCCTTTTATTAATGTTATTTTGAAATTAAACAATGACTGAGGACATCTGAATCGTATATATTCCCAAGCGTGTGAAAACATGGATTATCACGGGTAAATATTGCATATATGTAACTTAGTCTAACGTGTTGTTTACGTATAGTTTTTTAAAAGCAGAATGATAAGTGTCCACGTTAACTAACAAAAAATATTAAAAAAAAACAAACTCAATATACAGACACACTATATGTTTCACTGGAACTCATATACAAATCTAGTAAGTAGGATCCTACACACACACATACACATCTTCACGCCAAATCCCTAACGGGGTTGGCAGAGAGTATCGAGTGCCAAATGGCACAGTTCTGACATACTTGCCTAGCTTCTTCCACCTTCATAACTCTCCTCATACAAACACGCCGATATCATAGGATAGGATCCTACAATATGGTTAATTCTGGTTATGTAACAGTATACGTTGACAAAAATGTTGACATGTTATATAACAAGTTTTACATGTTACTTAATCTGTAATCAATATTCAAGTACTCTTTAAAAATAATTTCTATTAAGTACATCTCTATGAGACTCTAACAACCTTTTGCATGATTTTGTGGGTATATAATATTAATAAACATACTGGGTATAATAATGTGGTATGCATTTTTGGTAACGTTAGTCATTCGTTATTTAGGCATTTGGTGATATCCACCAATCTCTATTAAGTTTTGACAGATTTAACCATAAGTAACATATTTATCTGATTGGTTGGGAGTTTGTTGGTAAGTTATAGTTGTCACAAAATAATAATAAGCCAATTTTGAAGGTTGTCGTACTTGATTTCATAATTATAAGTTATCAAACTGTAGAAAACTTAAAAACGATTAAAATTCCCCTTAATTTAATTTCGGATTTGTTAATTTATATTTTTTAATAGCTGCAATGACGTTATAACGATAAAATGTCAATAATAGCTTCTTGTTTTGTGACTACTAATAATATATGTTTTTCGGACATAAATAACATCAGAATAAAATTGGTCTTCCAAGCTTTGCATGTCATTGTTTTGCTTAATTTCATACAATTTGCTTGCAATGATTTATTTATTACTATTAACAAGGCGCTGCGTTTGATAGCGCTAAGTAATTATATCCAAGCGATATTGCCTACACTCACACGATGGCAAGGCATTTGTTATGTTGGTCGTAAAAATATAACAGTTTCACAGTGATTATAACAAGTATGAATAAAAATAATTAGAGATGAAAAGTGCGGCATAAGAGTTACATTGTGCCATGTGGTTTTCTCTAGACAAGTTGGCACAAGCAAATTCAAAATATAGAAGATTTTTTAATAGTTTGGTATATATAAATTATACATATACTTTTATATCTAACGTATTAAAGTTGAATTTTCTTCGCAGTCCGCTTTCAAATGCCTCGATTCGCCGCGCCCTACGTACTGGACGATGCCTTCGAGGCGGATCTCTTTATTTTATAAATAGTACACTTTACACACAAGACTTAATATAACATTTGGAAACGGAGCGTTTCAAATTGTTATGTCATATTTTCAAATTATGAAAAAGTCAAATTATAAGTTGAAGTTTGTGTTCTTCACTTATAACTATGAAAAGTTTTGAAATTAATGATAATTAAATTAATGAATAATTTGCGTATTAAGTTTTTGTAGAGTCATTATAAAGTTAAAATATGTCGCTATTAATATATTGCTATATTTTTATGCTCATGCATAATCAATCAAAATACGTTTAATCATAAATAAATATTTATAGTCTATCGAACATTTATCTTCTAGATGATATTAAAAATCATATTAAAACGTAGTATTAAAAAACAAACCTCTCAATAATTTCAATTTTTGTATTATCTTTTTTTTTCTAAATCAGGCATATTTTTCTTAATAATACAAAGACAATTGTAACGCTTCGTTTGCAAAGAGCCCTAAAGTTGATCGTTTTACACAAACTGTGATCATGTGTGTCTACTGAATGGAACCAATTCGCCGGTTGCACCAGTAAATTAGACCTTATTATGTTCCCAATATGCTATAAAATGGTTCGCTACAATATAGTCGACATAGTCCTATTATATTTTTTTCAATACATAGCTTGTTCAATGAATATTTATATAATAATTATGGTGCGATCGGCTATGTTGGGAACTTGGTCGTTTTTTGTTATAACTTTTATATTTTCTCTAGTATCTTGTGGTCATTAATTTTTAAATCTTTTAATTTGTACTATGACTTTCAGTTGCAGACCAAACTTGCTTTGTCATATAAACAGTTTTTTTTACGCCAAATTAAGTTACACTTTTTGTATAGATTATTTGTGAATAACGGTACGCTATACGAATAATTATATTGAATATGATAAAACATTGAAAAATACCTAAAATTATAGTGATATACGCCAATGCTTCACAAAAAAATAATCTTGAGTTTATAATTATTTTGTTATGGTCTGTATAATAAAAATTGAGATAAGTTTGTTACGCATACTTACTTAAGTAGATTTGAAATCACTATAAAATATTCAAGTTGGAAGCAGAAGTGAAATACAACCATTACCTGAGTTTATATCTTGATAGTATTTTTTATTTAAAAAGTAAGACTGACGTGTGCCATTTGATTGTGAGTTGTCGTTAAATTTTTTATGCGAACTTATGATTATTTTTTCCATTGTATTCTAATATCGTGACTCTCTATATTTTCAATGTAT
The DNA here is from genome assembly GCA_018250455.1 of Polygonus leo. Taxonomy (NCBI): domain Eukaryota; kingdom Metazoa; phylum Arthropoda; class Insecta; order Lepidoptera; family Hesperiidae; genus Polygonus; species Polygonus leo. The sequence continues at coordinate 10,714 of DWNR01001459.1, forward strand.
TTTATTGTTTTTTTTCCGCTAAATAATTAAAAAAATATCATTATTTATGGTAAATACAGAGTATTACAAGCAATAAGTATTTTCTTGTCTTTGGCAATGATGTTTGGTGATGTCACAGATATACAAAAAACAATTGGTCCATTGAAATGATCTAGTCTGTCAAGTGTTGCTATATTAAAAAAAAATAACTATGGAAACGGAGTATGATGAAAAATAATAATAAGACTGTCATTGTGCTACGTTTTTAAGTGTGTCTGTTTTAATATATTATAAGTATATATTTTATGTCATAAACCAAAATTTTAGTCTCAAAATTTGCACAAAAAAATCACAAAGCGCTTTTATTTCTCTACGTACAAATGTACATAATTATTTATGTACTGCGATACATTAATGTTATGTAAAAGTCCGCAACGATTTTTACAACATAATATATCATAATACTAATATGTATGTTGTCCTATAGGATAGGACTACGTAACTAATAGTTTGACATACTATGTCTGTTCTCCTTTAAGGGTATTTTTAATCTGTGTTCTTACATGGCTATTAAAATATAAGGTTTTTGTGCTGTTTGCATGTGAACTTTTTGTACTGGGATGATTATTTTATTATTTTTTTGTAACATAATATTATTTTGTGCATGTTATAAAATTACCGCATGTATATGCTAGCTTTTAAGATATAAAATGGACGATGTTACACTGATGCTAACTTTATGTGCATAGTTGTATATGATTTTGTATCGTACAGTATAATGATCGTCCTTTTTATATCTTTAGTATTAAGTTCATATAATTCATGAATAAAAATTGAATGTGCTTTAAAATTTTTAAAGACGCTTTAACAGTCATAAAGTAAATATAACGTTATACATGTTATATTGTTATATATACATGTTATATTTATAATCATGTTGTTTGCTGAATGTTATTTGTTGCTCAAATGTCTATATCGGCTGCTGGATCTTGGCTGTTTAGAATTTCAAGTGTAAATTATTGCGCATTTTAATGTACGGCTATTTTTGAAGTTAAAAATGCTACTTGTACCAAGTGCGGATCAGCCATGGTTCAGTTACCTTATTGTAACGTGTTACACATTAAATAGCTAAGCTAATATATTTTAATTCATCATTAACTCATTAATAAACTAGTGCATGTCATCAATATTATATTTTATGGATAGTATACAGAGTGAAGAAATAATTTTCAAAACTGAAACACTAGATTACTGAAAATACGTTTTCTGCATATTTTGATTTTTGCATGAAATGTTACAAATATATTGGAGCTTGGATTAAGTTACTCATGTTTATGATATGAGTATTTTTTGGGTATATTTTTTCAGTAATCGGTATTGGTTTTATCGACACCTGTATAATTTTGTTATATTGCATGTATAATTTATTATCTATATCTGTTGTCTGTCATGCTTGCTGCAAATTTATTATTTTTATTACACCGCTTTATAAACATTTTCACGTTGTGTTTGCTTGCAATAAACTTTTTAAGAAAATAAATCGTTGTTTATTTGTAGCTAGATGTCCATGCCTTTTTATTTTTTTTATTGCGAGTTAACAAAATTTACTTACTACAGTCTCGTTTAAATAACATTATATGAATGTGAAGAAGGATACCCGACTCTGTTTAAGATTTTTATGGGCGTGAAATCAAAGTAAAATAATTGAATGATTTTGGAAATTATTGATATTGGAAACAAACATTTGTAAGATTGTATATGTACCAAGCAGAATGTCTCAGAAAAAGTTGCCATCCTTAGCGTCGCCATTTTCGGAAATCTGGATACGAGATTTCGGAATAATACGGAAATAGGTTATATTTGAATTCTGAGTAAAATAATTGTTCATTTGGCAAACTTTTTAGATCAACTACTAGTCTGCTGAACGTATGAACGATAAAGTAACAAATGTTCTTACTATTAATATAATCCGATTTTGTTGATTAGCATTAACTTGTTATTTAATTCGATATACGAGTATTACCTATTTAAGCTGACGTAAAAAGAAAGAAGGTTTTAACATTCGACTTATGTTTTTATTTATTACTAGCTGTGCCCGCGGCTCCGCCCGCTACCCCCCCTTTTAGGGGTTGAATTTTTATGGCATAAAACACGGCCGGGGATCGTCTAGACAGATTAGTCAAGTTGGCATCAAAATCCGTTAAGCCGTTTTTACGTGATGCGCGGTCAAATAAACAGACAAACAGAAAAACAGATAAACAGACAAACAGATAAACAGACAAAAAATCTAAAAACCGGTTGGAATGTGTTCTGTTATCAATCCTAAGTATCCCCAGCCAACTTTTTTTTGAATATCTTCCATGTACAGACTTTCGACCCTCTTGAGCTTTATTATATGTATAGATGTATAGATACAATGTCTGCGAGAATTGTAATCTGATTTTAATGAACAAACTTATAAAAGTTTCATCACGTTTTTAAGGAATACTTCTACCTCTTATCAAATAGAACATCAACACGTTTAAAGTCAGTTTTAAAAAGACAAAGAATATTTTAAATTCATTTAAAATATGTTATTCATTTATATATTACGTAGAATTGAATAATCATCGTAGTGATATTGTCAGGCGTTAGGGTATTGTTGGCTTACCATATATCAATCTTAATCTTCCATAAATTAATTTTTGTATTTCAGTTGTATGTGTTGCCATCCACCAATCTTAGTTCTTAGGAGTAGCAATGTAGTACAGGTTAATTCTTTATGGGCGCGGAGTTAATATTAAGATTTTAATTTTGTTGTACTTTTCGGATATAGGGCCGGTTGTCATCATTATTAGGTATTAGTGCTATTAGGCATATACCTATCTCCATGAATGTATGAAGGTTTAGGATGTACCTATTTTATATTACCTACGAGTGACATTCTTTTTTATTTTCTCAGGAATCTCTACCAGCAGAACATACTCTAGACAACAAGTTCATGTCAAACATGGAGGACCTTCTGTACGTCGAGGATGAGGAAGAAGACTTGAAATAAGGCTCTGGCCCGGTCTTGTATTGTCTGTCTGTAAAAAAGTGTAAATGTGTGTACATAGAATATTGTAGTAATCTTTTCGCAAGGAGCTTTGAAAGACGTTTCATGACAAACGTAGGAAGTGGGGCGGAGCGATTTTATTCTTATATCTTGATTAGTACCTATGACAAGGAAAATATTCTTCTTGTTTTAAGCATACTTTTGGTCGAAAAGTTTCGATGTCTAAGTGTTGTGACTATATATTGTTTGTGGAAAATATGTTATTTATTTATACATTTCGAACGATAAACTGTAGAAGGAAATGTATTAGATATTGAGGTATTTTTTAAAGAAAAAAATATTTAAACGACTTGCGAAGTAAATGAGATGAAGCTATATTGTATTTTGTTTAATTTTTTCCTTATACATTGTTAATATATTATAGCAGCTATACGCACAGATCGTTGTATTATTGTTCAGAATATAAAAATTGTAATAGTGAATGTAAAATATATATACATGATAAAAAATAAAATCGTTTCGCCACGCATTTGGATAGTTGTCTGTGTTAGGCCATTGTCTATGTAGTAGTGTAGATATATGTATGAGAATGATTTTATTTTATTCGTATATAAGCATATTTATTTAGAAATGCAAAGTACTGATAAAGCTGAATGAAATTTCGTTTTTTATGACGGAGCTATGATATATGATTTGAAATGATGACGTTTTAATCGCTGCCATCTTGTTATATCCCACTATTGGGCATGGGTGATGCAGCCTGGCGGATATCTGGAATATTCTTTACTCCGTTGGTCTAATGTAGATCGATGACAAAAGCATGGTTTAGTTACAAAATATGTCGGTGTATTTTTAAGCTGCGGTTAGCTTAAATTTATATTTGCGTTTCGGGCTCTTAGCATTCGTAATCCGGGTTTCAAATACCCGGTATATTCTTGATTTTCTGAAATTTCGAAATTTGCATATTTTTTATCACTTGTTTTTCGGTGAAGTACAATATTTTTAGGAAAGTCATGGTTTCTCTACTATAAATCTAAGTCACTATATACCTTTTCATTCTGAGAGAAGATTGTGGTCTGCCGTGAGAAAATTTTGGTGGTACTTTACATTATTCCGGGTATTATGGTACATTATTCCGAGTTACATATATTATATAGAATGCCCTCTTTTGGCTGGGTGCCATTCCCAGAGCATTCCTAGATTGAAAATTATGACTAAATGTGGTGTTAGCCACTATATGATATGTCAAATACAATTTTGATTTTTTTTTTTTTTTTTTTTGTCGGAAAAATGCGCCCGTTATCCCCCCGCCCTAGG
>DWNR01001460.1:0-15032 GCA_018250455.1 Polygonus leo
AATACTTTTGTTTGTTGGTAATATCAGTTAAATATAAATACATATTATAAATATAATAGGTATTTAAGGAAATCCTTTACCTGTATCAGGTAGTAAAATGGCCTGTCCTTTAAGTGCCTGCAATAAAATGAACTGAGATGGCTTTCTCGTGGTCTCTTTGACATTGAAATGAGGCTCTATCGGTGTGCTTGCTGTATTAGATATACTTCGCCCCGAATCGTCTATGAAAGATTTATATTTTAGAATTTTATGTTATTGTAAAAATATATTATTATTTTTGCTTGTTTTAGGTGATTCATAACTTCGACTATCAGAATATCGTGAAAAAATACATCAACTACGTATTAAATATTTTTTTAAAACTAAAAATGTTAGGAAAAATTAGTTTAAACTATGTATTCAGTTTATAGTTCACGCAGATTTTAACAGATCCAGAAAAATAAGTATTTTATTTTTTTAATTTTTAATTATAAGTTAAAATAATCAAAATTAAAGTAAAAATTCAAAGTAACATATTGCTGTGATAAAAATGCCTACACAGCTTTTATCACTTTATGTTTTGTCAATATTGAGTGATGAAGTGAATTAATTAAATATTACGTATAAATGCCATTACTCTTAAAATCAAGGGCCATCGAGTTTCCAACCTAGACTTAAATGTATGAAAATCTTACCGTTGGGGAAGATAACAATTTCTCAAACAAAATATGTCTAACAATTGCGCAATTCCATTACTTATGAAAAATGTATGATATTTCCTCACTCCTTTTCCTTATTGCTTTTGTTTCCTGAAACCCCTCTCCGCCACTCAATGACAGCGATCCTTAATTATCTGAAAGTCTACATGTTTCGAAGGAAATTACGTTTGGAAAAAATGGCGCAGCTTATCATTTCACCCTCATTTCACACGTTGGAACGCCCACAAGATTTCCTTACCGTTTTTCTTTGCCACTTGGGAACTGTAATTCTCCTGGTTTCACTTCTCGCATTATCGTATTAGAGTAATTTGGACGGGCGGTTGCTTCCAATATTTTCTTCGCTTCTTTCGCTTCATTCTGAACTGTGAAATCTGTAAAGCTAAAATAATCTAAACAAACTAAAATATGCTCCTATTCTGTTCCCTCCTAATCAAAGTGTTTGAAGAGACGTGGTTGCCGGCTATACGTACACACGAGGCAACCATATTAGTTATCAAAATTAGCAACGCATTTGTAGTCGGGGATGATTACTATGTCCATGGGCTGCAGAGATCACTTATAAATTGGTGGACTGCTCGTTTGCTACCTTTATACGTATGTATGTTGCCATCACATTTTATGTACATGAGTTCTGGCAACATAACATACTTATTTAACACTATCAGTACCAAACTGAATACAAGTCAGCAGTCGTCCCCTAATGGATCCCTCATCATTTTAATGGCTATTACGAAGATAAATGTCATCGCACGCAGTTATTTTCGAAATGCTAATTCTGAGGGAAACATTTTAGATTTCCAAGTTTTAACTGAGGTATATAAGTGAATTAATTAGACCGTGTAGGGCCCGTAGCCAATTTATTGGTTAGGGCCCTGAGAAATATGAAGACAATGACTTCTGCGTTAACTAAACGCTGGAAAATTTCAGAAACGACAGCGAAACCTGCCAGCGAATTAAGGCAGAAGCCTGTCTAACCGGGGACCCCTACTTTCTCGAGCCCCGAGGCATTTTACCGACTTAGCTTTCTATTGTTACGCCCCTTTTTATATATATAGTAAAAACATTTAAAAAATCTGTACTCATAGATTTTTCTAGAGTGAAATCATCAGAGGGTTTAGATCCAACTAAAGGATATTTATCGGCAACTTCGTTTGTTAATGTACGAAAGTCATGTTAGCTAACTAAAAAAAAATTCAATACTTTCAGTGTTTATTATTGTTAAACAAATAAATGTTGCTTAATTGTTTAATGTTAAGTACAGATTCCATATCTCAATGGTAGCTTAAATAAATTTGAAAAAAAATCTCCACTTAACTACATCCATATAAATAAAAATGCAGCACCGAAATGTTTGTAATAGCAACTATAAAAAAATTGTTTTCTTTTTATCGCGGGACGAAGTCCGCGCGGAGAGATACTTAAAAATAAATATAATTACGCGCTTTATATCGGCTCTGCCTGACGTCATTATAGGTGAAAATGATATTAATAGCCTACATTGTTCCATTATTATTAAGATATTTATAAATATGTCACCAGCACTCGTTGTGTAAATAATACCCTTCAGACAACCTATTCATAAAGATTGCATTGAAGTTTATCTATTTTCACTTGGAATTATGATTAAATAGAACAGGTAACACAATACCTAAGCCATGGCTAAGATGTTCTACTCAAGTTTATTTTTGTCCATCGTTCTATAAATATGACACATATTGAGGTATCTGCCCACTTTTCTGTCATATACAATAGATAGAAGGTACCTACTATAAGCGTGACAGTACCGGCAACTACGAAAAAATATTCTTTGTATTTTTTGAACTATAACTTGATTTAGATTAATATGAATGAATAATGGATACAGATTTGTCAGGTGGTAGAACTCGTTTAGTTCGACCGATGAGGTACCACCGCCACCCTCATAATCCACCGTGAAGCAATTTTTGTGTTTCGGTTTGGAGAGGCGTAGAATACAGTACATACGAGTCAGCTAGTATATTATAACAAAGAATATATGAGTCAAAAGCTACATAGTCCTACTAATTTAAATATATTGCATGCCTCTTTGAAATACTGATATTCATGTTTAATATAAATTATCTTCAAGTAGCGCCTGTGTAAATATATATTACAATGGAGCACTTAAGTATCGTAACTCTTGCTATAATGAAAACTTCAGGCGTTCAGTGATATTAATACCATTAACACGAATAATAATTACGTTAAGGTAAGCGTAAGAGATAATGGCTTTAGTGTAAATAATTTATTTGAAACTAAGTTATACATGCTTCGTTCATTATAATTGTGAATATACCTGTCATAATGATAGGTACTCATTATGACAGGACATACATAACACTTTCTAAGATCATTGCCTTCATTATAATTTCGTTGCCATGGACACACACAGAGTATTTATGACTCAGTCTCAGAATTATATATAATATATAAATCAGATATTTATACTTTATTAGCCAAGAATCATAATTTTGATCTAGATACATCCATCAGTGTAATTCCAAAATGGTGATTGTGAAAAAAAAATCATTCACATTCATAAAGTTAAATTTCTGGAATACATGTTAAGGCTGCTCTGGTTTGCAGCAAATGCAATGTAAATGAAATAGGTTAATTCTGTGTCAATGTTGATTTCTCAAATGCTTACAACAGTCGACCAGGATATCCTTATATCCATGCGCATGGCTTACAAGATATCTTAGTGGGCCTCAGCAAGCTGTTACTTTTGGGCAGAAATGCTCAGATTGGGCCAAACTTTAAACTGGCGTTCCACAAGGCGGTATGCTCTCTCCTCTCATGTTTTCAATATTTATTAATTCGATTACTTACTCTGTTAATTGTATGTACCATCTGTATTCAGATGACTTGCAAGTGTATTTACAATCTTAAATTGACAGTCTAGATAGAGCCATTTCCATTTTGAACTATAACTTAGAAGCTGTATGTCACTGGTCGCGACGTTACGGGCCTGCTGTTAATCCCTCCAAATGTCAAGTGATATTTATTAATATTGGTACCTATTGGTAGTTCCCGATTGCTAGCAAAGGTGGACCGTAAATCCCTACCTGCCGTACGCTACAATGATAACGTAATCCCTCTACGCCATTCTGTTACGAACTTGGGATTGTTTGACGAACTTTTTAAATAGGGAAGACATCACACACTAAAAATAAATAAAAAGTTAAAACTAAAAGTTAAAAGGATTTCGTACAAAAAGGAACTGTTACTTTCGCTTTTAACTTATTTTTAAATGTATGTAGTGATATGTAGTAGACACTTGTTTTTTTTTTTTACAAAAAGTTCATTACTATAGATTTTATGGGTAGGAAGGAAAATAAACTTGGGATTAGCAAGTTTGGACTTTCTCCCTTTCGGAAAAATATGTTGTTTGTATTAAAACTAGTCTCTTAAAATTGCATGATCGTTTATCGTGCAATTTTCAACACGGCACTTGAATTTAATATCCTAAACACCCACATTACATCTGTATTGAAAAGATACCTCATTCCCATTTTCCCGCAGGACCATCAGTCTTGTTAGTACTTTCCCAATCATCGTAACAATAAAAAGAAAAAGTAATACAACACCAATCTCTGTGCGAGCTTTTAGGTTTACTACCGGGCATCAAAAAGGTTCAGGTCACCCCAACGAGGGGATGACTGATAAAAAATTACTTTTTATCAAGACTACACTGAATTTATCCTGTATCCTGTTTAGCTACGAGTATAGATAAATGGTGTTTATATGTCTAGTAATTTAATTTGTAAATGACACTGCATGTTCTGGAAATAAAATAGAAAAATTATAATCTATAATGAGAGGTAAATAAAAAAATTGGGGGTCTCAGATTAGAACTCTAGGCATTTACCTCAAAGTTTCAAAGTTATAAGTATTTGTTTGCGTTGAAATAAAATACCGAAAGATAACTTTTGCGACCAAGATTCAAAAAATCTTAAAGCGTTTAGCACATTAATTGCAGAGGACTACATCCATTTTGAAGGATATTCTGACCAGCAGTTGGGTAATAAGGTGTATTTAATGATGCTAATAACAAAAGGTAAAATGTAAAGGCATTAAAAAGTAGTGAATGATTAAAACGTTTTTATATAGATTTACTAATCCATCTCTATATCTCGACAGATATCCAATAGACTATTGCATCGCTTCTGTTCTCCGCAGATAGAACATCGACCTTATATGGGTATAACAAATGCTCATAGACGAGAGTTATTGTTTAATATCAGGCAAAATCTTTACATATTTCCTCCTATTATTATAAAGTATGCATGTAATATAAGAATGTAACAATATGAACTGAAGTATAGTTATGTAAGCACTCTGTCTTGTAATCAACATCGATATTTACGTTACAATAACTTATTGTCCTACTGCTTGGCATACCCGACTCAAAACCGTGGGTCTCATCAAGGAATCATTATGATCTAGTATAATTTTGTCGGTTTTTATCATAATTCACCTTGCCGGAATCCCAATCTTTAGCTTACAACTGACTAGCTGTACCCTGCGCACGTTGCTACGCCATCAACTAAAATAAACTGTCGAAAATTGGTCGTACCAACTCAGAAACCTTCCTGGGCTCATGCACAACAACTTTGCTGAAGATCATCACACGATCAAATGCATGGTTTACGATTCTACAAAGGACATACACACAAACATTCATTTTTATATATAAAGATGCTCTGCCAAGTACGGATGAAAATTTTATGCATCAACCTTTTGCTATCCTTAAAAAACGTCGAAAATATCGGTAAGGGGACTCATTTTATTTTTAACAGACTGCAAGAAGAAGGTTATATGTTCCAGCCTTTAGGTACACAAACACTAAAAATACCGGCAATTGCTGTAAAACTTGTTCTACCTACCCATTCCGTGGATATTTAAGGTTTCGAGTTCATTACCTGTCCTAAAACTAACCAGTGATCTATTGTTATTGGTTATTTAAGCTTTGGAGTTGATTTCCTCCGTCCGTGTCATTGTGCAGCGACGAGGCGCCTCGCTCCACTTACAGTTTGTTACTGCACGGGGCTTACCCACCGATTGTGTTCATGATGGCCACTAAAATATACCTATGGCATTGGGCATGTCGCTACTATATTTGGTATGGGCTAGAAATTTTACAACAAAAATATATGACAAATGTGCTCAAGTTGAGCAGACATTATTAAGTCTGCCTAAAAATAAATAAAAGAGCCTATAAATATACCACGAAAATAGTAGGTGTGTATGACTTAAAATAATCCAAATGAAGTCAAACCCTAGGGGTATACTACAACTTGCTACTCTTGAGGTCTAAGTTCCGAAATTTAAGAACGCTTCACGAGGGATTATAAGGGTAATGGTCAAACTCGACTCCCCTGATCAAACTAGACAAGTGGGGGGTCCATCCATCCATCTATTAAAAAAATTAATAAATATTAATTGGCAACAATTACTATGTAACGATTATATATATTCATAGGCGTAAGTAACCACTTACTACCATATATTCTTATTCTTTTTCTATCCTATAAGGGTTGCCAAAGAGCATGTAGTCTACCAGATGATAAATGGTCACTGCCACCCATAGACATTAGTAGTGATCATTCCGAAGTACAATCTATACATACCTGAGATTTACCACAGATGCGTTGCTGTCCTTGAGGGCTAAGATATTCGCCTCGTTTATAAATATAGCCAGCTTCCACACCTCTCCAAACCAGAACGAAACGCAAGAGCTGCTTCACGGAGGATTATGAGTGTGGCGGTGGTACCTCCCCAGTCGAACTACATGAGTTCTACCACCGGCGGCTTTCCCACAGTTATAATGTGAACACGTGCCAAACACCACAAAACATTTAAACAACACCCATTTTAGATTTGCTATGGCCCTCACTACAAATACAATAATAAAATTATGTCTCATTAGTATCTTTAAAAGACGCCAAACATGTGTTCAACTATTCAAGAAAAAGAAATAAAACATTTTACTAAACTATCTTTTTTGTTAAATAATTGATTATTACTCCTTTTGTAGTCTAAGGGGCTTTTTACAAACAAAACTTAATAACCGTCAAATGTTTGAACATATGTGGTGTCGCGATGGTTTTAAAACAATTATTGCAATCTTTGTTTCGTAAGTTAAAAGATTATTGAATTGCAAACAAAGTTTTTTACTTTCTTTACATTTAAAAACAATAGTGAAGAAATGCTTTTGTCATTTTGTTGATTTGGATAATTTAAGTGTTATTTTTTGGAAATTGTATTCATTAAAACAAAACACAATGTTAGTTTTAAATTCATATAATTAGTCAGTCTCACTGGCATCTGGCATAACACGTATTTCGGGTTATGCGAAATTATGTACATATTAGAAATTAATAAACCCAGATAAAAATGAGAACCATTATCTCCTTCATCGGACCCTTATCAACATCTACCTATCTATCAATTCCTTTCAATACCTGCTACCTATCTATCATTGAGACCATATCAATGAGACGTGGTACCTCTGCTGTACTGTGTGGAGTTGAGCATTCTCTTTATCCAAATTGATTCTGCAGCATAATTTCAGAGCTGCTCTGTTAATACTTTAAATTACAATTATAGTTTACCGATTAAAATTCGTCAAAACTAATGGAAGTTGCTTACTTTCTGTTAACAACAAGAAAGGGAGAAACAACAAAAGGAGATTAAAAACCCGTTAATCCCTTTAGCAGTTACGATACCACAGGAACAATTATACAAGTTATCTCATTTGCGTCGAAGATTAAAATTACAGTAAAAATCTTGTACTCATGAGAATTCCAACATTTCATGTGTCGTAATGGCCCGATGACTACTAATGAGTATTACCGGTGAAATTATCTAATGTTTGAATCCTTCTGGGAAACAGAACAAACCTACGTCTTAATTATAATATATAGGTAGCAAATTGGTAGCCTGTTGTGCACCAGGTCATAAGTAGTCACTATCGCCAATGGACATTTGTAATTAACCCTAAGTACGATTGAATAGTACCCGAGTGCAGACGTGTGAAGACTGTGTATTAAGATGTTGGCTTCATTTATATGATAAGAAGGATGGAGGTGGTGCCTCCCCGGTTGACAAAGACGACAGTCTATAGATACGGGTTACGTAGTCCACCTGACGGTCTATGGTCACTGCCGCCCTTGGACGTTAGTGATCATCCTTGAGTACGATTGAACCGTACTTGAGGTTGACCACTGACGCGATGCTACCCTAGAGGACTAAGATATTCGTCTCGTGTATAAGTCAACAATGTCTCTTCAAACCGAAACACAATAATACACATATCGGGTCTAGCCTTTTTAATACTAGAAAGTAATACCATAGGGCGACAAGATATTTATATTAATATATATGTTTATGTATAGGCTTGTTGTAAAGTAACTTTAATCTAACCGTATTTGTGCTTTTCTTGAAAGTTTCAACTAACTTAATTAGGGGTTAAAAACTAACCGAAACGATACAGTTAACTGCAATAAACTGCTTTACACTCGCCGACAGTCCAGTTACATTTAAAACACCGCCAAAGTTAACCGTAATAGGTAGCGTACTAAAATAAATATTTTAAATAATTTCTGGGACAAAGAAATGCAACCTTCTTCAATAACCAGGTATTTTATTCTTTTATGACACCTGCAATATAACTGACGGAGTTTGAGTCACTGTTTGGGTATACAGTATACTGCCATTTAAACCAGGTGGTAGAACTCGTTGAGTTCGAACGGGAAGGCACAACCGCCACCCTCATAATCCTTTGTGAAGAAATTCTTGTGTTTCGGTTTGGAGAAACTTGGTTGCCAGCTACACGATACACGAGGCGAACATCTTAGTCCTCAGAGGTAGTAACGCATCTTTGCTCGAACTTAGGTATGACTAATTGTACTTGGGGATGATAACTGATGTCCATGGGCGGCAGTGACCACTATCAAGTGGACTGCATACTCGTTTGCCACATTTATACGATAAAAACACCTTATTTTTTGGATTCCATACTCAAAGGGTATTAACTCGACCCTATTGCTTGGCTGTCCATCCGTCCATCTGTTATACGGCTGTATCTCTTGAAATTATGAGTACATAATACTATATAGACACTTAAAATGTCTCCGATGGCGGGGATGTGCCTAGTTTTATATCACGTCCGCCAATCGGTATCCCCGAGTGACGCGACGTTCTTCGCCCCTTTCGACCCCAGTTCAAGTCAAGGCCCGAACCTCACGGGAGGTGCCCTTTGATTAGCCGCAAACCCACTGTTGGAAATAGATAGCTTAGGCCATCTCAAGTCCCACTGAACGGGATGGACCCATATCGACGCGAATAGCCGACGTATAGGCCCATCCCTCCCCTTCTAGCCCAGGTCTTCTATCCCGGCTGAACCCTTAGTTTGTTTGCTTAAAACGCTCGGTGGTGCTGTAAATTCCAGTAGGGCCAACAGCAACTACATATTCGTAAAAAAAAAACACTTAAAAATTTCACAGAATATTTCAATAAAATACTCAAGCACATTACAAATTTACCAATAAAAAAAAAAGTTTAAATCGACTATAAAACTGAATATCATCATTCAAATTATTAAAAGTACGTAAAGATACCAAAGACATTCAAGGACCTACATATAGGAGTCTATCTTCCTTATTGCTTAAATTGACGCCTATCGATACGGAACTCTATATGCGAGCTATACTCGTACTTTTCTTATTATTATTAACACAATAATGATACACAAAGCCGGCCCAGCCTTAAGTAAGAATGGAGCAATTGATCACTTGTTTTTGTTCGTCGTCAATTTGGACTTGAGGAATCCTCAGTTTGTTAATGTTTGTGTAAGAAATTCTGTAGCGTTGCAGATAAAACCTTGGACGGCATAATAACATTAGCTTTGGTCAAAATTTCGGAGTCTTGCTAATAAAATTTGCTTATTTATAATTTGCTGGTTTTTGTTATTTGTTTTAGCATTTATTTAAATTTAAATGATTGGGTACACATTACCAATATATATACGTTTATATTAAATTAAAGTTCCTTATTGTATTTACAAAATACCGACGTACTTGTAACTACTGAAAATAAAAGTGAAAACCAAATAATATCTAAAGAGCGCGTTGAAGTCTTTACAACGGTCCAACAAGTTATCGTCAGATTTTCAATATGAGAAAGGGAATACTCCGGTGGTTTAGACATGTTGAAAGAATGACAGATGAATGGTTACCAAAACAGATATACAATGCGAATATGGACGGATGTAGATACCGAGGGAGACCCAGACTTACATTTCATGATCAAATTGATCGTGTGCTGTCTGAAGGAGATGTCAAGATTCTCCGAAATCGGCGTGTTTGTATGAGGAGAATTATGAAAGTGGAAGAAGCTAGGCAAGGTTGTCAGAACCGTGCCATTTGGCAATCGATACTCTCTGCCTACCCCGTTAGGGATTTGGCTTGAAGATGTGTGTGTGTGGGTGTGATTCAATATGGAATCTGTTGATATTTAATCTTGATATTAATTTTTTAAAACCGGCTTATTGATTATTATTATATACATTTATTTTCATACACAAAGATTTAAAATGTTTTGTTTATTGTTTATTTATTTGGTTTACTAAACTAATGATTCATCATCAACATCATCTGGCAAAACTCCCCCGCGTCTACCTCTAAAAAATTTATAATATTCAGCATATGTATTTAGTAAATGCCAGTGTATGTGTACATGGTACATATGCCAAAATAACATTTTGTCTGTCTGTTTGTTCCGGCTTATCTCTGAAACGGCAGGACCGATTTTGACGCAACTTCCACTGGCAGATAGCTGATGAAATAAGGGGTAACTTAGGCTACTTTTATTTCAGAATTATATAATATAATATGAACTCGGACCGAATTTCACGCGGGCGGAGCTGCGGACACAGCTAGTATATTTGTAAATTTAACAAGTACTTTGCTTATGAGGTAGTTCGGTCTTCCTTGATTTCTTCCACATTGTCACCTTCGACAAATTGTCCCCTACTTCCTAAGTATTTGAAAAGGGGTGTATCCCCTCCTCCATCCAAAGGGGCAAATCCTCAAATCGGACAGAATGCAAAGTATAGTTAATTCGGCGGTCGCAAAAACCGTGGCGACACACCGTTACAGCGAGAAGTGGGCTACACCGGAATGGGGCTACGTCGTAAAATTGGACTAACATTCAGAATTATCTAGACGCCCGTATTAAAAATGAAAATAAATTTTTACTCTTGCACATCTCCAAACCGAAACACAATAATTGCTTCACGGAGATGATTTATGAGAGTGGCCCTGGAACCTGCCCGATCGAACTACACGAGTTCTATCACCGAGAAAACCGAGAGCTACTATACTTATCGTACGAGGCAGACATCTTAATCCTCAGCGGTAGCAACGCATCTGTGGTAACCACAGGTACTGCCGCTCATGCCCACTTGTTGCTAACAAGTGATTTCAAAAGGCTATGGGAGCCAGTGACCACTTACCATCAGGTGGATTGCTGGCTTATTGGCTACCTACAGGTAAAAATCTATTTTAATCACATATACATTTACCCTTATTGTCATTGTCATTGTGCACGAGGCGAACATCTAAGTCCTCAGGGATAGCAACGCATGTGTGATCAAACTTAGGTATGATTTAATTTTGCTTGGGATGCAAAGTATAGTTAATTCGGCGGTCGCAAAAAGCGTGGCGACGCACCGTTACAGCGACAAGTGGGCTACACCGGAATGGGGCTACGTCGTAAAATTGGTACATTTAGAATTATCTTGCTAGACGCTGTATTAAAAATAAAAATAAAATTGGTGCGGTGATGTTTTCGGTGTTAGCTAGATTTTTTGCAAGTAAAGAATCTGTCAGGTGGTAGAACTCATGTAGTTTGACCGGGGAGGTACCACCGCCACCCTCTCCTCCAAATCTTGTGTTTCGGTTTGGAGAGGCATGGTGGACGGTTATACTTATGCACGAGGCGAACATCTAAGTCCTCAAGGGTAGCAACGCATGTGTGATCAAACTTAGATGTGATCAAACTTATGATTTAATTGTGCTTGGTATGATTACTGATGTCCATGGGCGGCAGTGACCACTTACCATCATGCTTCGTTTTCTACTTTAATATCTATGTTAACCGTATTACCTGCGTCCTTACTGCGTAATCCCTATCAATAATAATACAATGATTTGATGTATTGATCTAAGTGTTTGATTTATTCCATGACTGGAAACAATTAATGTTGTTAATTATGTAATTAATTCTTTTAGTTTTTATTTTACTTACATGTCCTTGTGTAAAATGTATTTTACCTACACGATTTTTATAGCATAGAAGTGGTGTAGCATGCAGTCCAACCGATTGAAAATGATTATTGCCGCTCGTGCAATCAAGATTTTTTATCGTATAAATGTAACAAATGAGTGTGCAGTCCACCTGATGGTAAGTGGTAAATCTAGCTATTATACCATAAAACAAAACAAAAATCAGGTACCGGTGGTACCTCCCGGGTCGAAAAAACGAGTTCTACCACCCCGCACGATTAAATCGTACCTGAGATTAACCACAGATGCGTTGTTGACCCTTAAGGACTAAGATGTTTGCCTCGTTCGTACACTAAAATACTACTTGAACGTTTGACGTTTGTCTCTTGTGACAATAAAACATTTAGACCGAAACACAACTTGCTTGTCAAAAACTGCTGTGCAACGAAATGGATGTGGCTGTGACATAAACTCGTCCAAACCATTACATCTTAACAACACACATTTAAATTATAAATAAATTTAAATTATGTAAATTATATAAATAAAATTAAATTATATCAAAACATTATTTATATTATGAAAAAAATTGATTCGACCAGCGCAAGAAGAGTTCCGTTCCATTGTCTATAAAAAACGTCACATTTGTTGTATGGGAGCACCCCCCCTCCCCCTTACATGTTTATTTTATTCTGTTGTTACAGCGGCAAGAGAAATACATCATCTGTGAAATGCTGGTGACAGACAGACGGACAGCGGAGTCTTAGTAATAAGGTCCCGTTTTAACCTTTTGGATTTGGGTACCTTAATTTCTTTTTTGTTTTCGTTGTTATTTTTTAAAATTCATATTTTTACCTAACTACAGCGAAGTGAAAAAGTTATGATTTCAGCCGTATGTACTATTTGTGTGTTTTTCTGTTTTTCTTTCTATAGACCAAAAAATTAGTCAAAAACCACGGCGTTGGCGGCAAATTTGTCCAAAATTAAATTTTCAGATGACGTACAGTTGTGAAATCACCGTGCGTCGGGTAACTGTAGTCTTTTGGCAAAAACTTACCGTTTTTATTGACCGTATCTCATGATTCGGTGTAAGAAGCTGTATTTGTTTTATGGGCGAAGTGTTTTGGGTGGTCATGGCTTACAAACCTATTTGGAGGTAGATAACCAACATTTTTTGTTTATTTTTATTTTTAATGTCGATGTAATCTCAAGTTATATTGGGTATGTTATTCTTGTAAAGATAAGCTATAAAGATAAGAACGAACAACTAAAAGAAAAAAATAGTTTAACGAGAATGTTGCTTTATAACAAAAAATGTGATTAAAAATCAAGTCTCTCACGCTGGTCTGGGTTCAAATCTCGGGCACCCACCACTAATTTTCAATACTTTGTGCGTTATAAATTTATCTTCGAAATGGGACACATTGTAAGGACATCTGTAAATCGGTGAGTTTTCTACAATTTTTGTCATTTTCATTTTTGGCTTTCTTGACTATGGTGTAATTCCGTCTCACTTAGAAATAATATTAATACACAACAGTGGTATATTATTGTTTGTGATAAATTTTATAATTCTTATAACTCTTAATCTATAAACTACTAAATAAATATTTATTTAGTAGTTTATTTAGGTCACATAAAAATTGTTTATTAGTCTTTAGGCTAGATTGTAATTGTATTGTCACACTAATTTTCATTGGCGTGTCAAATTAATAAAAAAATCTTATAACGGGATAGTGTAATGATGCAAGCTAAAGAATTGAAAAAGTGTACACATCGGTGACTAAGCGTATGATTATGCCTTCATCTTCAGAGGATATCGTAGGAGGCTGCTAAGGTTGTACTCAAAAGATAGCAGTCACAACAGGATCTCATTGTAACACTGTATGTGTGTTTTAAAAGAAAAAAACAGATGTGTAAAGTATATTTTGGACTAATTTTGACACACACGGTAGCTGTCACGTGTGCTCATTATCGGGCTATAACCATTCTTGTGTGAATTACTCCTGTAACTGTTTTTTTTAAAGAGTGCCGGGAGTTTTTTCCGCCAGTTTTTTTCGGTCTATTTATGCCTAAGAGAGGAGTTTAAAGCCGATTAATGAATGAATGAATGAATTAATTATTCTTACATCTAATTACTGATTTAACACTGTATGACTTTCATTAAATGTCATATACCTTATAATAAATTAAAACTTTTGAATTTGAATTTGAATACACGACTTAGTTTGTTTCTTAATTGGAAAATAAGAAAAGATTCATGATGATGCGTGATGAATATAAATTTATAGTAAAAATGAAAATGCAAGTTTCCTACAGGTGTAATATACACAATACGACATATAATATGTACGTATATACAATACATATATCTTAAACATATAGTCACAAAGCCGCGACCCACCTGTAGTTATAAATAAATATTGGTACAACTTCCTTTCCGAATTAACTTTACAATGAAATATGCTTTAAAATACCGATGAATTATAACAGGATAAAATAAGATGAAATCAGATGGAACTTATAAAAAGGCGTCTATGAATAACAATGAGCAACAAAAGAGCAAATCGCATAATCGTATGTAGGTCAGTGTGCCGTCTGCGTCATTAATGGACGAATTTGTGGACCTGTTCACAGACTGGTGGTATGGTGACGAGCGGAAGCGGCGCGTATAGCGGCAATAACTTAGGTCCCAGTTTGCCAGGTGGTAGAACTCATGTAGTTTGACCGGGGAGGTACCACCGCCGCCCTCATAATCCTCCGTGAAGCACTTTTTGTGTTTCGGTTTGGAGAGGCGTGGTTACCGGCTATACTTATGCACGAGGCGAACATCTTAGTCCTCAGGGGTAGCAACGAATCTGTGATCAAAGTTAGTTATGATCTAATAGTACTTGGGGATGATTACTGATGTCCATGGGTGGCAGTGACCACTTACCATCAGGCGGACTGCATTTTTTTTTTTTTTTTGAATTGTGTAGTTGCTGTTGGCCCTAAATGGCCTTTACAGCTTTACCGTAGGTTTTGTGGC
>DWNR01001461.1:0-15032 GCA_018250455.1 Polygonus leo
TTAGATGACATTGCGACACTCGGACTTCCTACAAACTCAGCTATTTGACCGATCTCCTTATATTAATATATCTGTGGTTGTAACCGACGTATCATGTACTCAGGCGCGGTTCTAAGTTAAGTTCTAAATTCTTACTGTCAAATTACAAAAAAAATTAATCCTTTTAAAAATGGACAATTTACGAAGATTGAAAACCAGATATAACTGCAGACGTTCAAATATTATTACTCGTTTTGGCAATAAAAATAGACTTCCATTTTTTTATGATGTCATTCATATTATTATACTCACTATTTTTGTATAATGACCCAAAAGTTTAGTATGACCCCCTCCCCCCATTTGAGTCTGCGACCGCGCCTGTCGTACTTATTCCTTCTAAGTTCCAGCTAGTGGGCTTAATTTGATAAATAGAATAAAACAATAGTATTCAGTAAGTTACATACATTCCTAATCAAATACCACCTGTGAGTGTGGAGAGCACGAGCTTCCAATAAGAACCTTGTTATTTTAGTTAGTTTAGCTGATATGTAGCTGATATGTTATTGACAACTCAATAATAAGAATTTTAACCCCACACTTTGAATCTACGAACATAAATTGGACATAAAATGGATTAACGGACTGCGGTGATTATTTAATAAGCATATTTCATATCATACTTCACTTTCATTTCTATTGTAACTGGATGAAAGGAACCACTTTCAGAGGAGTAGGCAAGTTATGTGATTACTGTACGAAGTGTGCAAAATAACTATCAAAGGGCACGACATACTATAAACGGTCAATTTCACATCTATAAATTTCAATACCATTCTCTAGAAGGCTTTCAGGTCAACTTGAAATTAAGGGCAAGTGTACCTAACTATGTAACATACTTCGAACTAAAGCCCAATACAAAAATATCGATTGCACCACAACGCATCGAGACCTTACGCAATGTCCCTTCCCTATGTTTTAAACAAACGGCCATTTAGTTAGAATTAGAAACGTTCGGGAGAAAGGTGGCACTTTACGTAACAACGTGTGACAGTACGTGGTTACAAACGCATTCGATTTTAGTCCAGTAGGATAGGTACTAATACAATAAATATTTCACATACTAAAAGTTGCCAGTAGTTTAAGAAAAAATATTTGCTCGTATCTTGACTCAAAATTAATTCTATAAACGATGCATTTTAATTTGACCACACTTACAGGTACTCTTTTTAACCGACTTCAAAAAGGAGGTTCTCAATTCGTCTGTCCTTCCGGGCACATTTGGCACATCAAAATTATAAATTATTTTTCACTGCTAACTTAGTTCATTTTGAAGCGGTTCTATTTTTGTATGTTTTATTTATTATCTACTTATTTTTTCAATATTGTCACCAGAATTTCATAGATGCGATACCTAAGTATTCATTTGAATTCAAAATACAACGAAACGTTAAAAGCAGAGTGATTATTTATAACTCGAGTCCTAGTTAACTGGAATGCGCTTTTGGATTAAGTATCTGGTCAGTCCGAGCGATTATACATTTATCTGTTGGTTTTGATATAGATCGCGAGATATTCCAATGATTAATGTACTGTTTTGCGGGCAACACCCACCTATTATCTTAACTTCTTTCCTTCTCTAAGGTTTCCCAAAAGGGATGTTAAGACTATGTTATGTATAAAACTATTACGGATACACAGTTAACGGTATAATAAATTCCTACGTCAATAAACACCTCCAAAGATATAAAAGTCGTCATAATAAGATCAATGCTCCGAGATTAAAATAAACCATAACAAAAATTCTATTCATAGATTCAATCAATAACGAGCAGCATAAAACGGATGTGTGGTCTCGTCCTGGCATTAGTATTCTGTCAGTGTAGGCAAGTTCGTCATTTTCTTTAGCTGCTTCGTATAGATTTTCTTGAAAAGAATCAAACACCGTACCTAATCCTTTTCATATACCACCCCAATATAAACATTATGTAAGTATTTGGCGCGCTCTCTAAAACTCCAACGATTCCCATATTTATAATTAAACAAGCTTCCGTTATCCCCAAGTCAGATGTCTCCTGAAGAAAACAACAAACTCAAAATAGTATTGTCGTTCATGCGATGTTAAGTGGTTATTTCTGCCTACGAAATCTGTAGCCAATTAGAACAAAAACCCCTCCAAGGTCGATCAACTTCTCGTAGCTAGGACCTTTATTCCAGGCTCCAGATGCACTGCAATTCTGATGGAGAGGTAAGAAAGCGATACCACAAATGCTTTACCGCAACTTTTAATAGAAATAATCCAAAGGTTCGTACGTAACTCAATGTACAAAAATTGATGGGACAAAGGTGCCGCCGTAGAATGCACAAATTCCTTAGAATTAATATCGCATTTTTTAAATATTGCTGTAGTAAACCGATTAGTTTTATTTACCGTACATTTCACTCGAATTCGTAGGAAGTGCTGACATTGTTTAAAACTTTATCCGCCGCCAGAACTTACGAGCACGGAGCGACAGAGCTTTAATTAAGTTGACGCGCGCAAGGTTTTTTATTGTAGTGCACGAATCTTAGTTTCTTTGTCGGCTTGTGATGTGAAGACCTAGTGACCTAACCTACGCAGGGTCTTCGCGTATTTATATGCATTGTTATAAATTTCATGGAATTACAGACATATAAAATACGTGAAAGGGTGGATTTGTTAAAGAAGAATATAATAAAAAAGTAATAGTTCAACACTAAATAAATATTTGAAAAAGTCCATGATAGAGCTTCCCCGATGAAAAATGAGTACCTATTGAGTTTTTTGTACTAAACTATAAGGTTTATGGAGAGATATCAATATTTATAACAATATTTCATAGTTTTTATCTATCCACATTACAATTGAATACCTTGTCAACGTTTAAATTTGGTTTTTACTTAAAAAAATTAGTTCCTACGATTCAGGTGTCTGCAACTCTGCAAGGGCTAAGAAGTTAGTGAAATTCATTGTAATTAAAATTAATCACGAAATGATTAAAATTAACTCGCATAATGCAGTAGTCTGTGTTTTGACGTCGAGTTCCGAAGGTACTCGATTTAATTCGCGGTCAGACAAGCGTTCATTATCAAATATGGTACTTGGAAGTTCTTTTGAGTTCGGGTGTTTGACTACTCGTCCTTTTTGTATATCAGTGCTCTGTCATCTATCTTGTACATTGTCATTTGTATGTAGCATTATACCAGTATCAGTTCACAAAATAAGGTCATAATGTGTATTTGCAAAATTTGTTACTTAGCAGTAATCCATAATGTATTAAGCAACTGAAAACTACACTTTAATTGCATTATTAAGGAACAACGATTACATAGTATGGTTACAGAAAAGGGCAAATCAGGGCAATGGTATTATTAGGTATTCTTAAAGGGTGACGTGAACGACTAGATGTCTGACTCGTTTGACGGGATATATGATACGAGTCGTATCATATATCCTATGAGTTTGTCAATCTTCGTAGAAGAGAGAATAATTGAACTTAATTGACGACTGACAAATCTGTGTCGCCAAACGCCTAATGCTGAACCCGAAAACGGTTATTATAAATCAGTGGTTCTTAACCTTTTAATAATAAGGAGTCATTTGAATTAATCTTAGTTTTACCGTGGCCACCAAATGTTAAGAAGTAAAGTAAACTAGGTATTTTATGATAGTCGTATTAACAATAGATGTTTACAACTATTTGAATTGATGAGTATGTTTTTCAGGAATGTTTTACAAGTTATTGTTTTAGAGAAAATTTTATTATTACCATTTTTATTTTATTTGATAATTTTGCTAAGGAGAGGATTAAGATGTTCGCATCATGTAGTAAGTTCGGCAACACTTACTCATCGAACCATAAGAAAAACCCTTTTCAACAATCGTCCATATAGGACGGGACAATCTTGTCTGGGCCAGCTCGGGAACGCTGGTAAATGGTGATGAAATTAAAAATGATATGTTTTTACTTAGATGATTGATACGTTGTTAGATCTTATTCTATATATAAATATAGTACTCACGTAATATCTCGGGCTTGCGATTGTGAACTCCATATTAAAACTAGCATAACAGATGTCCACCAAAGTCTCTGGAGACAAAAAATATATTTTAATATTGAAGTACAACACTTTCTAGTTTAACATTTTACATTTACTGAAATATATATGAATATCTAGTGTACTAATATCTAAGCATTACTTTCGACTCTTTCATTTTCTTATGTGCCCTTATTTAAATTAAACCTCATCTTTTTCCTAGTTTGTAAAGAAATACTACTTTTATGTGAAGGTTTAAAAAAAAGGACTCGGTACGTTGAATACATATGTGTATGCAATGTACCTATGCATCAAAGCTTACACTATTGCAATACTGAAGGATATATCGAAACATGTCACTTGAAATGCACTTGACGACACACGACTTTCGTACCTACTCTTTAGTAGTAGATTTGATTAATTAACGGGTTCTATTTAGAGTTAATTACAGATGTCCACCGCTACAGCTAGTACCTATTTTAAATCTGTGTTACGACTGCTGTTTTGTTGTAAAAGTGGTAAGGTACAGTAATGCAGAATGCTTACACGGTGCAGATCCACGGTTCGAATTTTAACCACTAATATTGCCGATAGTAAACTAATATTGCCGATTTTGCGAATCCTTCCATGTTATGCACATCATCTGGATTATAGCTATGTTCTTTACATATATCTCACGACTTATCGTGTATCCTCCCAGAATTACGAAGGATTATACAGTAGTCCACCACAGTCAACAATTGCATAGACCGGAGTTCGAAGATACCACTGCTTGTACATTTCAGCTTCTGCAAGGCGTCGTTGCCGGCAGTAGGTAATTACACACAAGGTGATCATCTTAGCCGTCAGGTACGATTCAACCGCACTTGATTATTAATATCTAAGCGTAACAGTCATCAGTAGCAAACGAGCATGCACTCATGCCTGGGAGTAAATGGTCATTGCTACCCATGGGCACCAATTACATCTCGAACTAAGATTGAATCGTCCATAATGCTGTCTGCAGGTGCGTTGCTACTCTGGAGGACGGACTAAGGTGTCCATCTCGTATGTGAGCTTAGCCGGCAACCACACCTCACAATTGTGTGAGCGGATTGCCGAAACCAAAGAATTGTTTCACTTAGTATTATGAGGGTGGCGGCGGTACCCACTCTACCACCGCAAACCATAAACTTCAAATAAGTTTAAAAGATATACTAAAATAAGTTTAATTAATTGGTGGAATTGCAGACTGGATTCATTTATTTTAAATTGAAACCTTCAAAACACAATAGACCAAATTTTATGACATAGTAAATTAATATGACTTACAAAACACTTCTGATAGTTAAGCCAATAAAATATTCTCATATTGAATTGACCTCAACGACCATTGATTAAGCGTTTAGTTGGTAACTGTTCCCACCAGATCGGTGGTATTTGATATGTATGTCAATCAGCAGAAGATGATGTAATCTTGCTTATTCAGTACTTATAAATTGTAAAATGTATTGCGTATTACAATAATGTTTAGTAAAACAGACGATTCAAAGTTTGTAAGCGATTAAGTTTTCTGAAGCTTTTGATTCGTGAAGTACAGTTAGGAAAAGTGTTTCTATGATACCGTAGGTATATATGTGTGTTTGTGAAGAGAGAGGTTTTGTTTGGCTGTATATCTATATGTTTGTACGAGCATCACGCCAAAACTACTTCATGTAATTACATGCTGTTTTCACAGTTGTATTAGTTATGGTCTAACTTAAAATCAAATAAATACACCTGTATGTTTAATTTTGATACACCGTCAAGAAGAAAATTTATTATTGGAATAGTAAAGTGCTGCACACGAAGCGGCGCTCATAAACTAGTTTACTAATATTATTGATTAGCAAAAAAGAAAGTGCCCTTCGTAAATATATAGGTACTTCTAAACATAGGTACGTAGACAATTCCCTAACAGTTAATTGTAAACATTTGCTATTTGTTTACATAACTAGTTATCCTATTTTTTCATATTTAGAACTGCGTGTAAGTGTAATTTGTAAACTTAAATGCAAAAAAATACTTAAAACAAAAAGACGTTTTAATATTTGTTTCAATCGACACGAATAGGTACTGGGCTACTCTTTTCTTTGATAATCGTTAGGGTTAGGACGTTATCGTATAAAGGTTACATCATTACACACATTTCACTCATAACAAACCACTTTTTTATGATTTATGCTCTATCTAATGTTTAAGAGTATTGTGTCGATTAATCTATATTCTACACTAGCTTTTGCTCGCGACTTTGTCCGCGTAGAAGTCAAAGACCCCTTGGGGGTAGAATTTCGAAAAATCCTTTCTTAGTGCTCACTTAGTTCATAAAAGGAACCCCTGTACCAAATTTCAAGTTTCTAGGTACAGTACTTCGGCTGTGCGTTGATATGTCAGTCAGTTAATCAGTTTTGCCTTTAATATATAGGTACAGATTATGGAGTCTGGGCAGTATGTTCTTAACTATGGCAGTAGGAGTTACTTCCAGCTAAACACTATAATACAGGTTGTAATAAAATTAAACATTACAACCTGTATATTTACAAAGCAAAATAGTTGTTGTAATAAAGTAGGTAAATTAATATAATTATAGCTAACCATCTAACAAAGTCGTTGGCAAATATATAACTAAAGGAACCATTAGGTACAATTTCATTGCTGCAACCGGAAACTCACTGTGTGCAGGTATCTAAGTTTAAATTAAAATCAGGAGAAAAGTATTCAGGAGAAAATACAAATGATATTATTTAAACTAGTATTACTATTAGTAAAATTTGAAGTTCACATGATTGTACCCCAACCCCAAAATATGATTGGACTCCTTAACTTGTATCTAATGAGGTTGACGTACATGCTACTCTGATTTGCTACTGATATGTACTTTTCAATCGATATATACAAATTGGATTAATTAACAAATCTTTTAAATGTTATGCTGTATGAAGTAAGTATGCCCAAACTTATCTCTGCTACTTTAAACTGCGTAATCAAACTAATTGATTCAGTTATAAATTATACAGCAACTTATTCATTTTTGCTTTGGATGTATCCATTAAAACCCATGCACTGTGTAGGCTTCTCCGTCTACAGTTAATGATTATTTATAGCGCGTAGGTGCTTTCGGGTTTAATGATTGATACACTAGTTTTATTGATGATAAATTAAAGACAGTTTTATGTCTTTACTTCAATAAGAAACCTTGTTGGTATTAATTTTTTATGGAATTTTTATGGAGGAGTGGTTGCAACTGGTAACTGTAGGTAATTTTGGTATCTTTGGTATCTTTTACTGGAAGGGGAATACAACCTCTTCGTAAATTATAAGGATATTAATGTATATGTTGCCTTTATTTGTTAATATATAATTATTATGTGACATGTAATGTGCGCTTTATTTGTTTATTGTGATTAGGTGAATGAATATAAAAATCAATTAAAACTATTTGAGAACTAAAAAAACTACCTACGATAATTTACATTAAATCACTTTATATAGTTTCACCAATAGTACCAATCAAATTTCAAGAATAAGGCAATTTAAATATAATGTTGCCACTCACTGTCAATTCAAACCTTTCAAACATTGTCATGAAACAGATCGAATCAGCAAAAGAACAACCATTACCCTCTGGAGGAAGATGGGTGTAGCTTGAAATTGGGCATCCTGATTTGTCACACACACAGCATCAGAGTTTAAAATTACATATAATTAGAATTTATAGTCTGGAGAATAGCATAGGCTACTGTTTATGATCATCGTTAATTTCCACCTTTTACCATCATACTTGGTAAATCTTAGTCTTTACCACAAAAGCGCGGTAAATGTTGAAAAGACACATGCAAACATGATTAAAATAACCTAGCCTTACTTAACCTAATCACGTATCTATACAAAACTATAAATTAAGTACAACCTACATAGTTGTAATAAATTCAGATTTTTATAAAAATACTCATTTTTTATTTCCAAAACTAACATTAACCAACCGTCATTGGTAAATCTTAGGATTCCCCAAACTCTAATGGTAGAAGCCCGAAAAATCATTATTTTTATATCCAAGATCCTGACATTTACCAACTCATGTGGTTACATCTTAAGATTTACCAGTAAAATCTAAGATTTCCCAATTAAGGACTTTTACAGTAACATATATATTTTTGAGTTTGATTCAATGAGTTTTTATTTCCTTCATTGCATTACATAGTACAAGCATGCTACAGGGTTCTACACTGAGTCTACTTTCTTTTATGGATCTGCAGCGTAACAAAGGTAGTCGGTATGTAATTGCGTCGTAAAGTTAGATGTAAAAGCACCTATGTGTTTAATTAACAACATGTATTTAGGTGTAACGGCGGTGACGTGACATGACAAAGGGAAAGGAGTTTAGGTACTGAAATGCTAAGTGTAGACCTTGGCCGGAATCCAGATAAATCGCACAAATGCACAAAGCTTTTAATTCCTTACTCAGAACCCGTGTAACTCACTATTTTGTTATGTATGTGTTGCGAAAATTGTTCCGTGAAAAGTAAAACACGGAATTTACTATACTTATCGGTCTCTAACATCGGTAGGTAGGTAGGTATCTAATTTTGTTTGCACGTTGAGTATATCCCACTGCTGGGCTGCTGCTGGGTTTCCTCTCATAACGAGATGGATAAAAGCGGGTTGGTAGACCTCACATAGGTACACCCTTCAGGTTTATTTTAATAATCTTTTGGAACGATAGTTTTCCCTAAAAAGTTTTCCTTCACCGAACGTAATTTTATAAAATCCGATGTTTTCTTGTTATAGGTACAATGGGAAAAGATATCGAATCTTTAGGACCCAAAATTCTGGAATTATAGATCTACAACGGATATGCTGTAGCTCCTGAGGACTTATTTAGATTACCTGTATTAGTAGTTAACCTACTTATATTTTTCATACAAAAACAGCTTACTTCAGCATAGGAATAAACGTCCTCCGATTGGTTCTAATAAATTGAATAATAATAATTAAAGTATAAAAAAAAAAATAGTATAGTATCGCAATATGTTGTTGATGTGATGAAAAGGTCGTTTAGTACGAATTATCTGAACAGATATCTATTAATTAGGATTACAGTCCTATCAATAAAGATGTCCGTGAGGGACAGTTAACACTTAACAACAGATGGACAGCAGGTCCACTTGTCATTTCTACGAGTATCGTATCGTTCAAATATAGAAAACGGTGATCCTCCAATCAAATCGGATCTTACAAAAGTACATTCAGCTAAATAGATTCTCTTAAATTAAGTTTTAAGATTTCTTATATTTACGATTTTGTATCCAAAAGAGGCCAACCCCTATTCCAAGGGTTCACTGTCCGTCCGATTATCACACGACTCTCATATTAGTACTTATATTTTGAACCTTTTTTTATCGTATAACGGTAGCAAACGAGCATGCAGTCCACCTGATCGTAAGTGGTCACTGCCGGCCATGGAAATCAGTAATCATCCCCACGTACAATCAAATCTATTGTACTTAAATACCTAAGTTAGATTACAGATGCGTTGCTACTCCTGAGGAATAAGATGTATTCACCCATGTAGGTATAAGTGTAGCAGGCAACCACGCCTCTTCAAACCGAAACATAACAATTGCTTCACGGAGGATTGGGTGGCGGAGGTACCTCCCCGATCAAACTAAATGAGTTCTATCACCTGGCAATAGGTAGACACTTAAAACTTGTACATATTGTGTGTCTTTCGGCATTAGGTACGGAACCCCTCATGTGTCACTTCTCGTATTTGGCGCATTAATATAATTCTATTATTTAATTGTTATAAGTACAGAAGGCATAAATTAAAATGGTATATTTTTTTATATTTAAATCTAGCGATAAGGCACAGTCACAGTCGCATATGGACATTGCAAATGCATCGCAGGAACCGCTAATGCATCGCCGGCATTAGAGAATAGCTTTAATATTTTATGTCTACTAAAAATATTTACTACAACTTACTTTATAATTTTTACCTAGGTATTAAGCTATTTACTACAACATACTTTATAACTTTACCTAGGTATTACGCAGCAGAAACAGCAAATTAGCGTAGTCTTTTTGGCAATTCCGATCTATTACGATTATTTTCTAAAATAATCCCAATAGACCGGAATTTGTGCTTATGTTTTAAAGCAAAAACCGTACCGAGTGGTGCGTATTGCGCTCTAGTGGCTCTATGAATTTCAGTGTTCTATCCATATAACGGTTTATTTATATATATTCTATTTTATATAGAGCATTTCCTATTTCCTTGCGCCTACGTTTTCCTGTTGTTTAAGTTAAGTTAAATAGGTGAAGTGTAGTTCCTTATGTTAGTTAAGGGTCACTGCAGTTAACAGCCATGTCTGCTGTATAGGTCATGTTAAACTGTCTGGCTATATCGTAGCACTGTTATCATTGCTGCTACAAGAGATATCCATTATATCTCTATAGTTGCTTAGTTTGTTGAGTTCAACAATAAATCTTTTTATTTTAAGAAATGCTCCAGTTTAAAATTATTCTAGGTGCCTATATTACTATAGGATTATCTTTATACACTATTTATCCTAGACGATCGACACGTATAATTAAAAAGATATTCCTTTGAAAACTACATCAATTAAAATGACGTCAAGTGCATCAGATGATCTCACTCAAGATTAGAATATGTGAAGAGCTTTTACATATACAGATTCTTGATTTAATAGTATTAAATATTCAAAACCAATTAAATTAAATAGTTACCATTTATTTATTAACCGTCCGTTCATCTAATTAATGCGATAACACTTAACATAACAAACAATAGATAAACAATAACACGATAAGTGGGTATGAACAAAAATATTTTTCACCATTTGAAATTTGGGAAATATTTAAATTGACTGATTGAAAATTAATGTCTTACGCGTTAAGTAGGTAGGTGCAGTTGACAAAGAAAATGGAGGAGAAAAACTTAAAAGGGCTTTTTATAATGTGGATAATTTATCATCTTATGCGACAGTTTCGTCGAACGGACACTTATTATAATCCAATCCCATTATTTATATATTAGCAATAAATCTATTAGTAAAACATAATAGCCTCACCATATTGAGTATCGCCATGTCGCCCCCTTTTAATTCTAATTTAGTCTACGAAGAACGGATCTTCTTATTAGTTTTGTATCGGGCTACGATCGGCAATACCGTTCTCTGAAATAGTAACGAGTGAAGCAGCGCGCTCGCACGCAGCCGAACGCGGACTGACGACGATGAACTTTGTGTTGCGCAGGCGCCGGCCGACGCCGGGTGAACGAATGCGCCTGTTTATTATGCTCCACTGACGTGAGCTTGATCGACATTCCGTAGGGTTAAGTGGGGCCTTATTTTCGGACAATCGGTCACTCGACATCCCCCAGCTACCGGCCAATATTGACGGCAAACGTCTGTTTTATCGTGATGGGCCATAATTGTCCAAACATCGTAATAAGATTAAGTTAATACAGCAGCGCAAGATAAAATTGGAAAGTATAAGGACGTTGATCCTTATATTTTGGTTATGTTAATAGAAAAGATAATGTGGGCGCCAACCGCTATCTCCGGTGACACATTCATCAGCGCCTTTTTTGTCCGAGAAAGTAAAATCCTATTTACGAAAATAGCCAATATAATAAATCTAACCTAGCTGACACTAAACTGCATGATTTATCTCCGGTTCAAAGTAAATTTGTATTAAGGTTAGATGTTATCGCCAGTATGTACTCGACATTTCAATAGATAAACTGAATAAGAATATTAATAATTTATTGACGAGTAAAAAAGTGTAGCACGTTTAAAAAATAAAGCTATATTTCTATACTTATCATATCAGAAATTGGGGTTTGTACGATTTGCGTCACAGTATAATGTACAAACAACAGAATGTTTTTACGTTTAATAAATAATTATTTTATTAATAACATTCAATGATAACAATCAAATATAAAATTGATAAAATCCAAATGACACCACATACCTATACCATATTATGACTAAAACTAATATATTGCTTATATAATATAACACACACATTAATGCACTTTTCGATGTACTATTCGTTTGTGGCGGCCCACGCAGCCGGCCGTGCGGAAGGTCTTGCCGCACTCGTCGCAGGTGAAGGGTCTCTCGTTGGTGTGTATCCTCATGTGCACCCTCAGGATATCCATCGTGTTGAACCGCTTCCCGCACGTGTCGCAGCCGAACTTCCTCTCGTTCGCGTGGTACACGAAGTGTTTCCTGTACTGCGCTATCACGTGGAACGTTTTGCCGCAAATTTCACAGGTCTTCTTCGGTGTGGGATCGTGCACGGCCTTATGTATCAATAACCCGCTCCTGAACTTGAACTTTTTGTCGCAAACGTTACACGCGTGCTCCTTACTACTCGAGTGCGTGTCTAAGTGGCTCACGAGATTCCTGGTATACTTGCCGCAAATTTCGCATACCTTCCAGTAATTATACTTTAGTTTGCGAACTTTCTTCTTAGGCCTGTTTGCTCCCTCTTCTTTCACTACCGGTTTTTCGCCCTTCGGTTCTGAATCGCTCGGGAAGTCGTCGTAATGACTATCCGTTTGATCAATATTAGGTTCATCATCAGCGTTTGCATCACGTCGTATACTTTCTTCAGAATGATTTTCTGTTTTAATGTAGTTTGGTATTTGATTACTCCGAAACTTTTTATCGGAATCTTGGCATTTTCTCCTAAATTTGTAAGCATTTTCTAATTCCCGAGCGCAATTTATGCAGATTCGTGATGGCAGATTGTCTGACGCTGCGATCTAAAATATCAAAATATAACCAATTTATTTATAGACATTTAAAAGACTAGACATTTCCAATTAAATAATATTTAAGCATAATAATCGTGTTTCTTACCTCTACACCAGCTATTATTTTTAACTTTTCCGCTAACTCTACGCCTTCATCATCTTTATCGACGAAAATATTCAGACTTCCATCTTCATTGGAGCATGTCCTGCAGTGGTTGATGTCCGAAAATTCTAATTTAGGTCTTACTACTTGTAACTTTTGTTTCAAATCAGTTAACTTCATATCTTCCTCTATTTCATCATCACTCGCCCTGTCATATACGTCCAAATGTTCATCTTTCACAGATTGTCGCTTTTGTTTTACTGGTCTAATTATCTTACGACTATTAGAATTTATATATGCCGCCATCGCTTCGTAGAACGGCCATTGCTCATTGAGTATGCCTTTATCCGCAAATTTTCGTTTCCACTGAAATTGCCACAGATTAACACTTAAAAATTTGATGATTGATGATGAATTTAATTTATTTAAACAAGCAATGGTTGACGAATTAATAAAAAACAATGACTTCTTAATATTATAGCAATAAATTTAATTTTACCCTGTAAGTTTTCAGCAAATGTGCCCAAATTTCTGGCAGCTCCAGTAAACTGTGGTCTAATGGCAAGCCCATTTCACGCATCCGTTTTTCGACTTCTCTGGAAAAAAAAAATGTGAACATAAATCGCAAGAAAATTTAAAAGGACAAGGTCTGAGTTCTGAGTAAATTATCGTGGCTATATTTTCAAGGTTGAAAAGATGACTTGCATAAACAAAAAATAAATCTCCTCTTTATGAAGTGAAAAAATTAAAGAATATGGACGTTTACCGCCATCCATCGGTGTGGTCCTTCATGTTAAACTTAAAGAGATGTTCGCAATTTCTCCGGATAGAAATCAAATTAAAAATCCATTCTTCTTTCCCTGTTTAAAATAGAAAGCAAACGAAAATTAATCAACACCCTTTTATAAAATTGAAAACGCGGTGTCACGCTATTAAATAACAGATAGATGAGATATATACATTAACTTTTACAATACTAATATGTTGAAGGCATCCCTTTAAAGAATTGTAAGCTGGTAGAACTCATGTAGTTCGACCGGGGCGGTTACTTCGCCACCTCCTTGACGTAATTCATTGTGTTTCGGTTTGGAGAGACGCAGTTGCCGGCTATACTTACAAACGATGCAAACATATTAGTCATCATGGTAGCAATGCACCTGTGATCGACCTCAGGTACGGTTCAATCGTATTTTGGGATGATTACTTATGTTCATAGGCGTCAATGACCTCTTACCACCAAGTAAATACCACGAGTATGGAGTCCATACTCGTTTGCTACGGCAATTTAATCGTATGCATGATAAAATTCCGAAAATACGTTCAAAATTTTACTATACTTTTGACATGCTTTAGTTTTACGTGACAGTTTACAGTGACAACTAAAGATCGCTATCACAATTTCACAAACAAATATTTTTGTACGTAACTATAAATGTCGAATATTTTTATGTCAACCATGTAATTGTTACGATACGACAATTAGATTATGCAGATTTATCAGTTGATTTGTACGCTTAATTATAATTTTTGAATTTTATTGAAATACTTACAGCCCGTCGTAGGATTTAAGCTCAGATTGCCCTCCCCGAGGTATGCCTCGAACAGTTTATGGTACACCCATGTATTATTATTCGTCGCCTTTGCCTTTTGATATTCCTGATAAACAATACTTTCGTTTAGATAATGTAATTGTGTTAAAAACCTTAAAGAGTGTTAATTAAAATATGATTTAAAATGTAAATTAAGTGCTTGGCCAGCGGGCGCGCTCGCGTCTTCATTGACGGTGCGATATTCGGACGAGTAGGCTTTTGCATAGTGATATATGGAAATAACTTTGGTTGGAAAACAAATTAAATGGCAACTAGCAATTGTAACAAATGTAAATAGGGTCAGTTTATCGTACTTGAAAAGTAATGGTTATTTTTGGTGTGGTCATTTGTATGAATGAATTATATTACCACATATGTCCGCTCTTTTTTAATTATATACACTTTTTAATTATATTTCTTATTGCTCACTTACATCATGAAAGGAACCCCTGTACCAAATTTCAAGTTTCTAGGTACAGTAGTTTCGGCTGTGCGTTGA
>DWNR01001462.1:0-15027 GCA_018250455.1 Polygonus leo
GATATCCATGGGCGGCAGTGGCCACTTACCATCAGGTGGACTGCATGCTCATTTGCTACCTTTACACAATAAAAAAAAGATAGTCACGTGAAGTACGGACACCATGTGTGAAAACTCATGTAGTTCGACCGGGGAGACGCCAACCACGCCTCTCAAAACCGAAAGACAATAAATTGCCTCACGGAGGATAATGAGGGTGGCGGTGGTACTTTCCCGGCCGAGCTACGTAAGTTCTGCCACCTGGCAATCTTTTTTGAGCGAGTCGAACTCGCACTTGGCCAATTATATAATCTACGTAACTGATGTATCGAATAATATTGAATAGCCAGTGTCGTGTCGTCGATGACACCTGTGCTGTGAAAAAACCTTGAATAGGAATATCTAACAAATTTGACTAACGAGGGCTCTAACAAGGATTTTAATATGTTCTGGTGGGTAAACATACTTAATTATTAGGCAGTCCTATATGGAAGGGAAGAAGTCAATTTAATAAATCCAAGTCGCCTTTATACATATGTATGAATAAACAGAAATGATTAAAGTATCACGAGTACTAGAACAACTTCCTAAGTTCAACGTATATTTTACAGTTGAAACTCATTCCCTGTTCCGGATTTTACAAATGATCCTATCGAAAACTGACAAACAGTATAACTTTTTGTCTTCATGTTTCAGGATTGTGCGAACCCGGAGTCAGTTACCTACGTGAGGAGCTACCTCAGCGGCATTTTGCCCCGAGAGCTGGTGGACGCTGTAGCTGGCGCCCCCAGATACTGCCACAAAATCGTTTTGCGTTAGTATTTGATTCCTTCTATCTACTACTCCTTCTATGTACTTTCTGTCCTGGTTTTTCTTCCAAATGGAGGGAATTGAGGTCATAATAAGCAGAGCCAGCCGAATTAAAGACGTTTAGCCACTCTTATAGCCATGTCGCCAGAGGTGCTAAAACGCCAAATATCAAATACAATTTTCAGGGAAAAATTAACTTTTGATCTTTTGAGCGACTGAAACGTATGTTGTTTTTTTACGTGTCGACCAAAATTTAATTTAAAAATTAAAAGCGTCGTCCAAAGGTCGCTAAAGTATTGTCTTGCTCTACCCTTGCTTGATCAAGGACGTGAACCTGAATTAGAAAATATACACGATGTAGATTTATAAACAACAACAGTGATAGGACCAAATTTGAAAATACCACCAATCACCAACTACCAACCGACCAATGTATGAAAATACACTTCATCGTTCTTCCCATCCATTCATATCTTCTTAAATAGACGATTATCTTTTAAAATATATAAGATTTGGAAGTCATACACCTATAAATATTTATAATCAACCCCAAGTAAGACTGTACCAGAGGTTGACCACAGATGCGTTGGTATTCTTAAGGACTAAAATTTTAGCCACATCTATCCAAACTAATGATGGAGCTACCTCTCCGGCCGCACTACATGAGTTCTACCACCTGACGGTCTTATAGAAAAAAAATATAGTCTTTAATTCTTTATCTTATCTTTACAGAAAGCGGTACCACAGTGCGCACTTGCCTAGACGTGAACCCGAATGACCCGAACCAGACCTGCCGTCTGCTCGACACCACCGCCAAGCTGATGCCTACTGACACCAGCAAGCAAATCAAGCACTGCAGTGTCTGTGATAAGGACCGCTGCAACGGTGCTGCGTCCATTGCATCTTCTCTCCCTCTCGCCTTTGTAGCATTGATTGCTTCATACCTTTATTACAAGCAGTAAACTCCTAACAGCCTCTCTAGACGATCAAAGTTGAGCTGATATGTTTCATAAGCATTCCATATTAACTTACACCTTCAGAGTTCAATTAGACACATAAAATAGTTACGTACTAAATGCCTATCCAGTTTTCTATGAATCAAATTAGTTGAAATAGAGATTTCACATATCTGTTTCACGATAAACGAGTTGATATTAGACAAGGCTGTTCATAGTGACATGACACATAAAACATAATAAACTGTTACATCACATGTCATGACAATATAAAATAAAAAAAACAAAGTAACATTTTCTGCCAATAGCGCAATTGTGAATGATCACTACCAAAAATCAAAAAAGAAGAATGATTTCTTTCTTTACGACTTCAAACATGATCAACTTTGATCGTCTTGGGAAGCAAAAAAATGATCAAACAACAATGATTGGTCCATAGCAGCCATGCACGCTCGCTTGATATCCCGCGATGCTCTGCTAAGCGAAGTGCCAAACTGCACATTCCCGAACCAAATTTGAAAACGAGCTCAGTAATAAGGCCTTTGGATAAACCGTCCGACGTCATTGTTGTTTAAGCTCCTTCGTATAGTATAAAGTTATTGTTTAATTTAAGAATAGTTGTTTCTTAACGTTTACATTATTATTACCAATAGATATTATTTTTGTTTGTAACTCGTTCGTTTTTTGTAACGTATTGTATGTACCTATATTGTATTCTTAAACGGGACTCATTGTTATGTAACTTAAAATAACTCCATTTAAGTGTTGTCAGGCCAAAAATATAAAATTAGTAAATTTGAATCTCAATTCAACTTGTATGTTATACTTAGCTTTTTACTGTCTAGTATAGCTTAACAAATTTGCATAGTTATTAGTTATTGACTAAACCTTTGTTACGCATTTTGAAGTTCAAATTGATGTTTTAAAAGAGACGATTAACAAAGCATTTATGTATATAATAAGAGAGTAGATGTTAAACGTCCCTTTAAGATGTATGGATTTATAATAAAAACAGTAAAGTATGCGTGTTTTATTCATTGTCTTTAGTTCGTTGCACGTACTTTAATGTACTTGACATATAAGTTGCATAAATTATATATTTAAGGTGACCTGAAGATGGCGCTTCTCGAGCACCAAAACCGAAATTATATTTAGTTTATTTTACAACTTTATTTTAAAAAGTGTATGCCTTTTTTATAAAATATGCATTTTTCTTACCTTAATTGTATATTATCGATATAAGATTCATAGGATTCTCCAGTTGAATTGATAGTTACTACGATAGAGGTCTGTCATTTTCAATATGATAATCGTAGCTACAAGAAATGGTATATTATAGGATATACTGGATATTATACTGAATAAAATGTAAGTTATATACTAACCATTTTACCCTTAAAATAAACAGTGTTGGCTTACTAAAGTGTTCTTTACTACGTGAAATGTAAGAAGTTCTTATAAATAATTTCAAACGTCTCTTATTTACACAACTACCAAATATTTGAGATCCACGGCAATAGCAAAACTCGTTACATAGTCACACATTGCTAAAATGTTAAAAATAGAGTGTATTGTAGAAGTCCAAGGTCTAATAAAAGTTACGATCGGAACATTGCCTACTCTCTTAGGACAGGCACATAAATTTATGTATATTATTTTTGAAAAAAATCCCGTGTTTTCTCTGACAATCTATCATCAGATCTTGACGTGACTTGAGTGAAAAAGTAACTCCCACCAGGAATGTATCCCTTTAAAAAAGATCGGTTCACGATTGACGGCTATGTCGGTGAACTTATATAAAAATGCATACAGAAAGACCTTAGAATTCTTCTTCTATGTGTGGTCGATTAAAAATCGCTATCGGAAAGTCTTATCTGATGACAGAGATTACGTTAAAACTTTCTTCACTATTCTCTTTCTTATCTAGCTGTTGCAATAAATAACAGATACCAATTTATTTAAGAACAATTATCAAAACAAATTAATATGTTAAAACTTAACCACTATTTATTCAATGATGCGGGATCATTATCATTGTGTTTACCTAGTTGCTGTTAAAATAGCTTAAGTTTAATAGGTAGAGTACACCTACATTGCTTAATCTAATCGTTATTCAGGTACAGTACCTCTTGAATCTGCGTGAGTCATTTATTACTGGAGATTAAATAAACCGCAATTCCGGTCATATGTGATACTATAAGTATGTATGGTTTACTAAGAAATGAAGTGAACGTAAACTGTACTATAAGATTTATTACCTATTTTTGATATATAATATATAATAGTATTGTGTTAATATACTATACACTGTCATAATTATAGAAAATCTACCTCTAACGTTGTAGGTCCAGATTCAATTTCCACTCACACCTGTGATGCCCCAAGGAAAACCTCGAAGAGTAGTTAGTTTAATAACATCCCAAGGAAGTGTGAAGTTTACTATTTCGCACTTGACCAGACGCACTTTTGATGATGATACATGGTTTGTTTAACTGGTTCACTGGTTGACATCTAGCATCTCAATAGGATTAAGCTGAAGGAATTTACAGAACGTTCCATCTAATACCTTTTAACGAGCAATTCTTGTATGTGTATATATATCAACGATCACGGAAACGGCTCCAACGATTTTCTTGAAATTTCGTATTTGGAGAGTTTCGGGGGCGATAAATCGATCTACCTAGGTTTTACTTTTAGAAAACGTCGTTTTATCCGTGTTTTCGGGCAATGAAAAAAGAGAAGGTAAGCTATTCAAAAACAGATGGCGCCGCAATGTTAGAAATATCCGAGCGAAGCTCGGTCGCCTTGCTAGTTAATCCTTATACAGAATAAGTTTACTTAATCTTAGCCTACTGGCCTTTTTATCGTATAGAGGTAACTAACGAGCACACAGTCAACCGGATCGTACGCGGTCACTGGCGCCCTTGGTCATCTATAATCAACAAGAAAAAAAGTGAGCCCTAATAATATAAATTTGAAGCTTTATATGTTTGTAACTTTATAACGGAATTGCTATAAAACATTTAAACGGATTTGGATAAAATTTGGCACACAAATGGAATTTCCACT
Source organism: Polygonus leo (assembly GCA_018250455.1). Taxonomy (NCBI): domain Eukaryota; kingdom Metazoa; phylum Arthropoda; class Insecta; order Lepidoptera; family Hesperiidae; genus Polygonus; species Polygonus leo. The sequence goes on from DWNR01001462.1 coordinate 4,815, forward strand.
GGATTCAGATCTAGGCAGAGGAAGATACAGAATTTAACTAGCTTTAAGTCAAAATATAAATATCTTTATATGTATAAAATAGGTTGTTATCTTTTTTTCATATCCTTAAGTAATAGGGGTGGTCCACTCATTTTTTTTATTTTTTGGACATTTTTTTTATTTTTATTTTTTTTTTATGATGTGGCATTAAAAATACAAAACAACCTAACTAAAGTCTCCCATCAATCCCTAATTTTAACAGCGATATTTGTATTTTTATTTATATGGCATAACAACGTTAGCCGGGTCAGCTAATAAGTATATATAATTCTATTTTTAATGTCATGTGACGTATCTTCTGATCCTAATCTAGTCTAGTCAAGTCTATTCTAATCGTTCTAGTCGGAATCATGAAAGTCGCACTTGAGTTTATTGTCTCTCAGCATTGACTCATGGCTAGACTCCTTAAAAGTGTGTAAAAACTACATAATGTAACTCTTCAAACATATGCCGGGAAACGTTTTATCAGCAGACTGTTGTAATTTATGTTGTTATTATCTTTAGAGAGGTTTGCATTTTATCCGATAGTATTCAAGTGTTACATTGAGTTATACATGATGTATTTTTTCAACAAAAAAAAGTAAAATGGTTTTTTAAAGTTCCGTACCTAAAGGGTTCCAACGCGATCTTATTACTAAGACTTCGCTGTCCGTCCCTCTGTCCGTCCTTCTGTCAGTCTAACATTACAATTGGTCACATCGCCATTTGTTGATACGGAACTCTTCATGTGTGAAACGACTCATATTTAGCCCGCATTTTTGTATAATAATCTGTTGCATAAAATCCGCTGCTGCTACCAACATCCTACGCCAGTCTGACAGGGTCTCAGGTACGATTTCCGACCATTAAAAAAACGGATGATGAACCTACTTAAATTCCTGTTTTGGATCTGGGTGATCATGTAAAAAAGTTGCTCATCTTTGTTTATTGAGGAAGTCCTGAATTATTTTTCATGTTTTTTGTTCCACCAGTACATAAGCTGTGCATTGTCTGTAAATCATTCAGTACAGTTTTTTAGTGTCACACAAAAAAGTTTTTCTATTTAAAAATGCAAGTAAAGTGAATACTTTAAAAAATCCACAAGCTATCTAGTTGATATTATTAAGGAAAAGACTAATAATAAAATGTATAAAATTGGTTTTTGTCTATTACTCAATCACGCCTTAAGGTTAAATCTTGAACCATGAAAATGAGTTGGTCTGTGTTAATCTGAATAGTTCAGAAGACGACTTTGGCTGAAGTGTTCATTTATTTTGTGCTGTCAGATATTTTATAGAAATAGAACACCATTTATCTAATAAACGTCTATATATAACAGTAATTAAAGTTGTTCACAAGATAATTGTCCGTCCACGACAGTGAAAGTGGGTGCAACTATGGATAAATTACGCTTAGTGTTTGCAGTTCTTCTGCTGAACGTCTTATCAAGAGGTATGTACCTATTTGCTTCATTTGTCTATCTTTTCCGTTAAACCAATTACTCTGTCTCGATTTTGAAGAAGAGTTGGATGTTGTGCCGGCTACACATGAGCCGAAAATGTTACTTTTCGGGGGTACGACGCATATGTAGTCGGACTTGTGGTACGGTTCTATGACATTTGGGGTTGATTATAAATATGCATGGGCGGCAATGACTACTTATCGTCGGGTGGACATGCAGTGCAGCTCGTTTGGTACCCTTATACGATTAAAATTATTTTATACCCGCGCGATGGTCATCAGTTCTGAGTTCGATCTCTGGTTGTTCAAATGTGAAATTTGTATTTTGGATTACCGCAGGGTAAGCTAGTATGGATGCTGTTAAGTTCAAGAAGTATTGGAACGGATAAGCTCGGAGTGGTAACGCGTTAAACTTGACGTATTCTATACGAGTATGTAGGTAAAATTGAGTTGGCTAATGAAAATCATACGTATTAGATCACATATCTGTTACTTTTAATAAATGTTTTATGAAAATTGCAAGTGTTAAATTAATTACTTTGTGATGTTTTTTTAGTTCTATTAGCTAACTCTGATTACGGCCGTCCGTTCTTATCTGGATTATTTTTAGAACTTAAGGAAGCAAATCTTAAACATAAATTATTTTGGACTCCACTTTTGGCATATATATATTTATAATTAGTGCAGTCTGGAACAATATATGCTAAGATAAATGCATATTGGTTGATATATGTATATAAGCCTACCTATATGCCTCCAGTAGCGTTATAATCACTATTACTTAGAATTAATCGGTGCGATAAACTTATAAGTTTATTAACATTCCGTGTGATGCACGTATAACGACCATAAACCTATTTATTTACTCGAAGTATATCATCAACATTTATAACTATGTATGGACACATGTACCATGAAACATAATGTTCTCTATCAAAAAAGTATAGCATTGGATAAAAGTAGTTTTAACAGTGTTTAAAAATAAGAACGCGGTCTATTTACATGTAAATGATCAACTCCATCTTTGGATTAATTTAAGCAACTTGACAGGATGAAAAACCTTATCTAAAGTTCGTCAGAGAGGCTTTGTCACACCTGGAGGCTAAGTTATTCCGACGTTGGCTCGTCTGTCTCTTGTAAAGAGAAATGGTGACATGGAATTATTTAAAAAAATCACGCAAGCACTCCTTATCTTCAAGTGTCTAGAAGAAAATAGCATTTACGCGTCTCTGGAAGTAAGATTAAATTTGGTGGATTCTGAATCGTAATCTTATAATAACTTTCCTCTTATAAAAATTACGTGTATTTATATAAAGTACTTGTACCAATTAATTTAACGCGTATTCATTTATTCTTTGTTTCTTTTCATACTTACATTGACACTTTTTAGGATTAATTTGGATTTGCTTTACAGGTGCCCTTTAAGTATCCTTATACCACAAGCTATACCAATATTTGTGTATTTAAGATACCTACATTTGTTTGAAACCAAATAATATTCTTAATTTAATTACAGCGGAAGACTTTCAGTGCTATGTATGTGAAGACTGCGACGAAGTGAAAGATGATTACAAAAAAATGTGCGAATTAACGACCACGGTAGCTCCAACTACTGATAGTCCCACCACAGACACTCCTACTACGAATAGTGCTTCAGAAACTCCCATTGTCATCGATTCTACTACGGACGGTTCTACAACAGATAGTTCCACTGATAGTTCCACCGATAGTTTTACTACAAACGATTCTAATATAGACAATTCTACCACAGCCAGTCCTATTACCACTACCACTACAAACGATTCTAATATAGACAATTCCACCACAGACAGTCCTATTACCACTTCCACTACAAATGATTCTAATATAGACAATTCCACCACAGACAGTCCTATTACCACTACCACTACAAACGATTCTAATATAGACAATTCCACCACAGACAGTCCTATTACAGACAATCCTGACATGAACAGTACTATCACAGATGAGTCCACTACAGAAAGTTCCGCTTCGGGTAATACGACTACTGATGTTACGATCATAAATAATTCCACTACAGACGATTCCACTACGGAGAATTCTACTACAGATAATTCCTCCACAGATAGTTCTACTATAAGCAGTCCTACCACAGATGGTTCAACTATAGATAGTTCTGTCACGGATAGTTACACTACAGATATTTCCACAACAGATAACACAACCACAGATGCAACAGACAGTCCCATCACTGATAATTCCACTATAAGTAGTTCTACGACAGATAGTTCAACTATAGACAGTTCTGTGACTGATAATTCCACTACAGACATTTCCACAACAGATAATACCACCACAGATTACACCACCACAGATATAACAGACAGTCCCATCACAGACAATTCCACTACCGATAATAACACTATAAGTAGTAATATTACGGATAGTTCCAACATAGACAATCTTATTACAAACACCACAGATGATTCTACTATCGTAAATCCAGCAGAAAATGTGGAAGACCAAAATAATTCAGTTTCCAACACTTACCAAGAAGTCCTATCATTTAACCCTGGAGTCCAGGCAAGTATGCATAATAGATATTAATGTTTGTTAGTTATAGGTTGATATTGATGAAACAGTGTATGTTTGTTGACAAGTGTTTAAGAAACATATATTTAATATTATTTACAAGTAACCAGTTCTTCCCGATCAAATATTACATTTAGTACGGTATTACTTTTTGAAAAGCGCATGACATTTTCAAATACACTGATAGATAATTGGTCACTCCTGTAATACCTGTAGCCAACTCCAATTGAAACAGAATCCTACATGAAAAAAAAAACAATTAAAAACAAAATAACCATTAAATTTGGATCGAAATATTGATTAAGTTGGAATATCGAACTACTAATTATTTTTCATAAATTCATTACGTTGATGCCTTCATTACTGGATATAAATCTCCTAAAGTCATAAGTAAAGACCATTGCCACTTCATACTTAAAATCGCAAGCACTAGGTTTATTATGTGTATCTATCCAATTAGATAGTAAACGACAAATATTTCTATTAGCAATATAACTGCCATTAATAGAAACGTTTAATACCAGAAAGTAGACTTCTTGAAGTATAAAATGAAAAAAAACATCATTGCCATTAATATATATCATGACTTTATTTCTTCCAGTTGCTACAAGGCCCCAGATCAAGACGAGCTTTGTTACGTACTTCACAGGGTAAAAATGGAGAAAAGTCGGACAAAAGATGTGTAGTTACGTCATATTTTGGTAAGATTTATTTTTGAAATATTATTACTTTCATTCATTTATATACTCGTAATATTCGTAAGTATATTTAGAAGGAATAGAATAGTGTGAACTAAATCATTTTCAATATTAGCACGGGTTTTAAACTTAAAAAGCCAAAACATATTTACAATAAATGGTTCTAAATAATTAATATGAATTATAAAATATCTTTGATTTATTTACAGACAATGGAAAAGAGAAGGTTGTTCGAGGTTGTTCCTTTAAGGCAGGCGATGACAAAACTCGTTGTGCAGAAGTGTTGGGTTCGAACTTCGCGAACTTAACAAAATGTTCAGTTTGTGAAGGCAATCTTTGCAATTCAGCATCAAAGTCTGCAATTGCTTTGATTCCTCTTTTATTAACCACGATACTTAGTCTATGAGATACAGAGTTACGAGACACTTAACTTATTTTTAATTAAATATTACATTTAGAATAACTTAAATAATGTTATATAGGTAGGTGCTCACTGTAAAATGTTGCAATAAATTATAAAAGAAAAAAACACGTATTTATTTTATTAATTTTGTTCATTTAGTAGTAATATAGTTAATTTTAGTAGTAGTAGTAAATTTCTTACTTATTACTTACTTATACCGTAATTCGGAATCCTTTACATGCATATATTTTTTTATCGTATAAAGGTAGCAAACGAGCATGAGCATGAGCACGAGCAGTCCACCTGATGTTAAGAGGTCACTGTCGCCCATAGACAACAGAAATCATCCCCAAGTACAATTAAATCATACCTAATTTTAATCACAGATGCATTGCTTACCCCTGAGGACTAAGATGTTCACCTCGTGTATAAGTAAAGACGGCAACCATGCCTCTCCAAGCCGAAACACAAGAATTGATTCACGGAGGATTATGAATGAGGCGGTGATACCTCCCCGGTCCAACTACACGAATTCTATCACCTGGCATATTGTTATGTTATGGCAGTTTTTAAATTTATATAATGTCTAACAGGTAAGTTTTTATAAATATTGTTTTACCAAGTTGGGTAGCTATGGCAAACTTTCACAGAATACACTTAAGCGATAATTTTGAAAGCATTATCTGATATGGATTTTATCGGACGACAGCGTGCGGTACTTATAGATCGTATTATTGATTGTGGACTTGTGAACCAAAATAAGTCAAAGCTACTGTGTAGTTTACTTTGATAATAATAGATTGATCTCTTAAAACAACTGGTACATAGTTAGCAAAATATGTTTAATTTATACTAATAATATAAAGCTGAAGAGTTCGTTTGTTTCCACGCGGTAATATCAGGGACTACTGGTTCGAATTGAAAAACTATTGAATTGAATACCAACATGAGAGGAGTATCAACGAAAAATTTGCAGAAACGAGGAAAATTTCTCTCTCCTATAGGACGCAAACGAGGTTGCGCGGGTTAGCAAGTCTTCTATAATTAAATAATCAATATACTGTAGTATAAACATTGTAGTTGATAATTGTTTTTCCCTTTTTAGTTAATTTTTATTTAATTATTTTTGACACTTTTTGATTTTCTTTTAATAATTTTCAAATTAAAAATGCAGTTTTCAAAATAATAAACGTAGTTTTGATTTGAAAACTGTATGTCAATCACATTTTTGACCATCTTTTTCTTTTAATGATACCATCACATAAAAGCTAAGTATTTAACACACAATCCTAAAAGTCATAATTCTAACGCTGTTTCCTTACATATTTGTTGTAGCTTTAAGTGAACAAGTTTCATACGAAAATATGTTTACCTTATCACTATTGTTTTCTACTCAACAAATTAACGTATATCGTAACATTTTGCAAGTATTATCTGCTAAATTTAGGAGATAAGGCGACGGTGAGCTTACGCCGTGGTGTCACTGCCACTATTATATTCGGCTGTTACGTGTGCCAGTGTGTTAACATTTTGAAAAAAATGATCGGTACCAAATACTCAATATGTGTGTGTATTTTGATCCTTTCTTTAATTCAAAAACCTGCTACAGGTAAGTTATATTCTATATATATCTTATATAAATTGCATTAAATATAAAGCTTATCGTATTAATTGAAAGCTTTTGTTATATAAGTAATTAAACTTTTGAATAATGTAAATTTTATACATAAAACAATATCTCGATAACAACGCCTTATATAAAATATTAATATAAACAAAAAATGTAATATAAAAAAGGCATCATTATATAAATAATCTAGTTACTCGAATGTAGCATTATTTATATAACCGAAGTAACTGGATTGGTATGAAAACATGGAAATAATATTGCGTTCTTCTTAACTTATCAAGCAACATGCCGAAAAGAAAAATATAACTTTTTATCACAAAAAATAATATTATTTCATATTTTGTAACATAAATTGTACAATGTAGGCATTTGAATTTATAAATATTGTTACAGCCGAAACTATTCAATGCTATGTATGCATTGATTGCGAAGAAGTGAATGAAAGTCATATAGAGACTTGCACAAAACAAGATGAGTCTACCACAGTGCCATCCGTACCAGATAGTACAACAACTGAACTTAATACAGGGACTCCATCCACAAATGAACCCGACCCTAATATATCTAGTACAGAGCCACCAGCCACCATTGAAACTGAAATTGACGTATCAAGTACTGAGATACCAATAACATATGCAACCGATGTATATACTACAAATACAGATACACTAACAACGGAAGAATTACCAATAGATACAACATTCTCAGAGGCACCAGAAACGTATACATCTAGCACAGATGTACCAGTATCTAACACAGACATACCAACAACAGATGAAGTTAATGCAGATACAACAGATACAGAGAGATCTACTACAGATCTTCCTTATACGGATATGACTATTACCGAAACATCTCAAGTCTCAATTAACACGGAAGAACCAACATCAGAGATAACAAATATAGACGTAACTAATACAGAAACGTCAACAACATATATAACTAATACAGACTCAACATATACAGAGTCATCAACATCAGATGAACTTAAAACGGATTTACCAGCGACTATCGAAATTGATACTGATGCGCTAACAACAGATCAACCTTACACAGATATTACTAATACAGATGCAGGTAATATAGTTACGCCTAACAGAGAAGTATCCAACATAGATGTACCGGTGATAGATGGTTTTACCACTGATGGTTTAATGATGGAACAGTCTATTATAGAAATACCTGAAACGCACCATTCAGAAGTGTCTAATCTCAAAGATGATTCGAGTAGGTTTTATCGAGTAGAGGTAAGTACTAATTTTATCGCTAAGTATACTTTTTCCTTAATCCCAATTACAAAAAATATCCAACCTACAAAATACAGAACAACTTCTCTATTCATAGTTGTTTACTATTAAACGAAAATTAGAGAATATTCTCAATTTCGAGTATCTTTGTCTTGGTGTTCTCAAGGTCTCTTTTTCAAGAAGTCCTTAGGATGAACGACAATACTATAAGTTCAGCTATGTCAGCTAAATAATTCCACGAAATATCTTAAAAGTACTATCTTATTAAGTTAAATAAGCACATCTTATTTTTAGATGCTAAATGATGAACATGGGTCTTATAACTCTAAATCACGAAGAAATCTCTTAAGGTCACTTAGGGATATCAAAAGCGATGGAACATTGGGCGCTCGATGTGTTCTTACATCCTTTATAGGTAAGTAAGGTAATATAATTAATTAAAAATCTGTGACTGACAGACGTGAAAAAGGGACAATTTATATTGTTATTATGATTAATGGTGGCAGGTAGAAGGCAACATTTACACAATATAAATAATTTTATTCTATGTTATAGCTATTTTATGTATGCACAGAAAACTACTCGGAGAAGTAAATGAATGTTTTTCGGAATTAAACAATGATTTTTAGATATTTATTGTTGCAAATAAAAATAAAATACTGTAATGTAATGATATTTGAAAATGGCACGTAGATAAATCAAAAGTTAAGAATTGGATTAAATAGAATAAAATAGTAAAAGACAGACCTTAGACGAAATTATTTAGATAATGGAATAAAGAAGAGTTTGTCTCAACAATATTTTTCAGAGAATAATAGAACCAGAATAGTACGAGGATGTTCTTTCGAGTCGGGAGAACCTGAGCTGAGCTGTCGAGCTTTAATCGGTGGCTTTACAGGCGATTTAACTCAGTGTTTGGTTTGTCAAGAAAATCTCTGCAATTCGGCATCTACATCAGGATTTTGTTTGATTACATTATTAATTGCTTTTTCTATCTATAATTAAGTGTATTTTTGATATCTTTTCGTAATTTTAACTTCTAAGAGTTCATTTACATAGATGTGGTGAAACATATTTTTTAATTTTTACTAGTAAAGGGTTCACGAATAAGACACACACGTTAGACCCACATTGCCAAATTTCACTGGTTTCACATTTATTGTTGCTTTCTGTTCATCACTTATTTTGTTAAATACACTTCTACCGGGCTACCAGGTACGTTAAATACACTTCTTTAAATTGATGTGACATTATGAAACTTGTATGCAATTATAGTAAATAGCAGTCACTTTTCACGGTAAGTTATTTTGATGCCCTCTCATTGATTATGCAAATGACGCACTAATTTATGAATCACCTCTTTGTTACTTATTATGGCAGTATTCTATTAGATCTTAATTCCATCTTATATTATATTGTTTATAATTAAAGGGTCTTGTATAATATTTCTGTGTATTCTTTGTTTTGTTAATTTTGTTTGTTTTATTGTTAAATTTCGAAAAGTTTTATTCAATTTTATTAATGTCGATGATAAACAAAGGGTTGACTAGTCGTGGAGGCTACAGCCTCGATGCTAGCATAAAGTTACGATGTATGTATAAATGTATATATGCAATTTACAACAGTTCATTTTTTTGTCAAGTTAGTCTAATTCCATTGGTCAAAAGGTCAAATTCCATAAAAAATATATTTTATTGTTCTAGCAAGAACTGTCTAAGGCTTATATAATATTATTTATACTTCTCCAGAATTATTATTTGACCAGCAGCCAAGATTGTCTTGTGCATCTATTTGTCCTTCATCAAGCAAAGTTTTTCCTAATGAAAATATTCGCTAGCATCGCCCAAACAATGTTTACGCGTCACAAAGTTGCGATGCGCTCCAGTGCGTGCCTTCAGGCTCAATCGAGCACGCTGAATCTATTGATTAGTCCACGATAACCTGTCTATATAATATTGATATCAGAACCGAATAGTCTTAGCCGACAGTCACGAGGTAGGAAGCAAGATGAAGTTCACAATTTTGATCGCCATGTTCTCCTTGGTCGTCAGCCTTTGTCTTGCTGAGCCGGGTAAAGATTTTGATTTTTTTATTAAATACAAGTATTATAATTTGCCAGGTGGTAGAACTCATGTAGTTCGACCGGGGAGGTACCACCGCCACCCTCATAATCCTCCGTGAA
>DWNR01001463.1:0-15021 GCA_018250455.1 Polygonus leo
GGGGGAAAATCGCTCATTCCTACGGGAAATTCAGTAATATTTTATATGGCAGAACAACGTTTGCCGGGTCAGCTAGTTTTATTATAAACGTAAAAAGGAAAAGGATATAAACAGATAAATATAGCATATCAGATGATGAAAGTTAGAAATTAATAAAACTTGGCTAAGTATGAGTCAGACGCGAGAGGTTTCGTTACTTACTGAACACATCGAAAATATTAAGTTTGGTATTCATGTTAAAACGTGTTAAAGTAATTCCAGGCTCTTATATGCTGTAAGATGGTCATTTATTTTCAATTCTTTTTTCAGCATTTGGCCATAGTAATACAGATTTTGTGAAAATTTCATCTGTGTACCTATTACGGTTTATGAAATTCAACCCTGTGACAGACAGATGAACGGACAGCGAAGTTTTAGTTATAGGCTCCCATTAGCACTCTTTAAATTCGAGCTGCCTTCAATGTTTTATTTTTAAATCCTGCATACGGTCAGACTGCCCTTAAACGCTAGAAACCAAACCAACCTAAACGCTCTATCCACGTTTAAAATCGCAATCACTTTTACCGAGCTTGTGGAAAGGCATAACATGTAACTAGGGATGTTACGGAGGTGGTTTTATCGCAACCGAAGTCGAAGTCGGAGTTTTCGAAATCAAAATCTCCGATTTAATAGTGTCGGAGCCGAAATCGGAACCTGAGGGTCAAGGGGCGTCCATAAATTATGTGAGGCGTTTTTGACAATTTTCAGACCCCCTCTCTCTGGTGAGATTTGGTGCAACCCTCACTTCCATCCCCCAATCTCACGTGAGAGTTTTTGAAATTCACGTTTCTATAGTAAACTCTTTTGATTAAAAATACACAAATTTTTCATTAAAAACTATTTAAGATTTGTAGGTAAGTAAGCTAGAATTCCGTTGAAAGTTATACGAAAAATATAGATTTTTTTTTGTAACTGATATTTATTAAAAAATATTTATCCCAAAACAATCCAAGGACGCGTGGTCTTAAGAGTGACCATTAGAACCATCACATCCAAGAGATTTTTAGTAAAACCATCTCCTCCTTCAACCTCCTTCTGATCTAGCCACTGTAAGCGTTGACAGTGGTGCCAATCCAATATGCAACTTGGTATTGGATTGGCACCTCGATATGCCTCGATAAATATTATTATGCAAGTTTCGTCATATTTTATTTAAGATATATTTAACTTAATCTAAAATATGTTTTCTAGTAATTTTATGATGTTTCTTGTGGTATTTGCTAAGACCCCACCTCTCCCCAACGTGAGATTAGAGGCTCGACCCACCCTCTTGAATGCCTCTCTTATGGATACTCCCTAAAATCATTCGGAAGGTCCGATTTATTTAAGTCAGAGTCGGAGCTCCGTAACATCCCTACATGTAACCACATTTGACCCACAAGCAAAGCCACGTGGCCGAGACATGAGGCAGCTGCGACCTTTGCACTGAAGTTATTTCCAACTGAATTTTGAGCGAAAATGTTTTCCAATTTCCCAGCGAGCATATTCGGAAAATTCAGCGAATTTTGCGTTGACCTTTACGTTTTACTTTGAAATTCGGATTAATTAATCGAAAGGCTAAAGGATTATCCTTAGAATAATAAAATGCAAGCTTTGATCGAATCCGACGTATGGTTTCACATGTTTAAATATAACATGTGTTCTACATATAGACAAGCATTTACATAATTGTGCTTGAACGCTTTCGATACACTTGGTTGGGCTGTCCCGTTATTTTAATTCATAGCAACATTGACAGCATCATACATAGGTAAATTCCACATTGATTCTATAGAATCTAAAAATAACAACTGAGATTATTTTAAGCATTAGAATAATTACCAAGAATGTCAGAGGACAAAGTCTAGTAAATAGGCATGGCTGCCCACGCAATCAATCAGAATTACCTGAATTGGACTACAAATGCGACAAACAAAAGGGCAAACATCTAATACCTCCAATCTTCGATGTTTGCCCTTTTGTTTAAATATAGCTGGTCTTCATAAGGACTCAGTGAAAACTGCTGGCTTATAACAAGATAAAGCAAAAAATTACCTTTTTTAACGTATAAAGGTAGCAAACGAGGATGCAGTCCACCTGATGGTAACTGTTCGTTGCCGCCCATAGACATTAGTAGTCTTCCCCAAGTACGATTGAATCATACCTGAATTTAATCACAGATGCGTTGCTACCCCTGAGGACTAAGATATTCGCCTCGTATATAAGTATAGCCGGCAACCACGCATCTCCAAACGGAAACACAAGAATTGCTTCACGGAGGATGATGAGTGTGTCTGTGGTACCTCCCCAGTTGAACTACACGAATTCTACTAGCTGGCTTAGACTACGACTTCATTCTTAAAAATTGTTCGAGAAAACATGATATATTTATTTTGCGAATCAAATCAAAACGGAGATACGATTCGTCTATTACGCAGAAATAGGTCAAAGTAGCTTTAAGCAAATATCAATAATAGTTCCAAGTCGGATTATTCCTGTTTCATATTCCAATTAATTTTACCAGGTGGTAGAACTCGCGTAGTTCTACCGGAGATGCATCAACGCAACACTTATAATCTTTCGTGAAGCAACTCTTGCGTATCGGTTTGGAGAGGCGAGGTTGCCGCCTACACTTACGATGGCGAAACATAGTTCTCAGGGGTATTTAAGCCCTTTTGTTTAAAGATATCCGAAAAAAATCATAAAGACAATGCAAACTAATGGTTTCTAACAAAATAAAGAGAAAAGAGACGACGACTCTTCTTCAAAATTGTTCGAGAAAATATGCAATAATTTTATTCTCGTAAGTAGTGATCCTCGTTTCGGTTTGGAGAAGCGTGGTTGTCGGCTATACTTATGCACGAGGCGAATATCTTAGTCCTTAGGGGTAGCAACGTATCTGTGATCAAACTTAGGTATGACCTAATTGTACTTGGAGATGACTACTGATGTCCATGGGCGGCAGTGACCACTTACCATCAGGTGGAATGCATGCTCGTTTGCTACTTTTATACGATAAAAAATACCAGGGTGTAGAACTCGCATATTTCAAGCGGAGCAGCACTAATACTACTCTCATAATCTTTCGTGAAGCAATTCTTGCGTTTCGGTTTGGAGAGGCGAGGTTACCTGCTTCACTTACGAACGAGGCAAACATAATCCTCAGGGGTATTAAAGCCCTTTTGTTTAAACAAATCCGACAATTTTCATAAAGACAATGCAAACTGATGGTTACTAACAAAATAAAGAGAAAAGAGGCGACGACTCTTCTTCAAAATTGTTCATGAAAATATGCAATATTTATTCTGCGAATCAAATCATAACAGAGATACGATTTGTCTATTACGCAGAAATAGGTCACAGTAGCTTTATGCAAATATCAATAATAGTTCCAACTCGGACTATTCCTATTTCGTTTTTCAATCTTCATTTCGAGTATACTCGTATAACTTTGTATAATTACGTTTTAATTGTAGCCTACTTGAAGAAGATGCTTAATGTCCATGGGTGATTGTGACTCTTTGCCATCTCTTTGCTGGACTACATGCTTGTTTGCTACCTTTAAACAAGGAAAAAAGTAACAAAAATATCAGAAGACAAATTTTGTAACTATAAATAATTACAATGGCCCATTTATTTTTTTAATAAATCTCAAATACTGAAGCACTACCTGAATTGTAGACCAGCTACAAATTCGTTGGAGGACTTAGATATTTGCTCTTTCGTTTAAATAGCAAACAGTTTTCATAAAGACTCCAGTTCTTATTTTTATTGAACTATTAAATAAAGTACAACTAGATTCACCAGGAGTTAGAATTCGTATAGTTCAACCGGGGAGACACCACCGCCATCTTTATAATCTTCCGTAGCGCAATTCTTGCGTTTCTGTTATTAACGAAGCAAACATAGCTCTCAGGGGTATTAAGGCCCTTTTCTTTAAATATATCTGATAACTTTCATAAAGACTCAATGCAAATTGATGGCCTCTAACGAAATAAAGAAAAAGGAGACTACGGCTTCATTTTTCAAACTGTTCGAGAAAATATGCAATGTTTATTCTGCGAATCAAATAATAACAAACATACGATTTGTCTTTTACGCAGAAATATGTCACAGTAGCTTTAAATAAAATATCAACAATAGTTCCTATTTCGTATTTTAATTTTAACTTCGAATATACTGGAGAACTTTTAGTCCTAGCTAGATACTTCTGTTTGAATAAACTTGTAGGTTACACGTGCCTAGAGTTCAGAATTAACGACGACCTGACTGGGTTGTGAGATGTTTACTGAGATTCTTTACGATTTTATTAGTTGACATAAAACATAGCTTCATACTTTTAAGTTGTAAGAATATAGAATTGCGCCTTTAAATAAAATAGAGTGCTTTTAAAGAATTATACAAAGTACACCCAAGATTATTTGAAATGTTTTTTTGTACTTTTCCGAGAATACCAGTCTGTTTTACAAAGGTTCCAGGGTTCGATTCCTGGCCAGTCAAAAAATCTAAACGATGAACTAACATTTCTGTTCTGGGTGTGGGTGTTTCTTTATGGCACTTTGTATGTGCGCTTGATGGACACAGATGTCCGTGTATGGACCTACGACACTTTTCTTACATACACTCCACCACACTAAGATTCCGAGTTAGCCTGGTGGAAGAACTCATGTAGTTCGACCGAGGAAGTACCACCGCCACCCTCATAATCCTCCGTGAAGCTATTTATTGTGTTTCGTGGTTGCCGGCTATACTAAAACGCGAGGCAAACATCTTAGTCAATCATCTTCAAAGTTAGCAACACATCAGTGGTCAACCTCAAGTACGATTTAATCGTACTCGAGGACGATCACTAATGTCCATGGGTGGCAGTGACCACTTACTATCAACTACTTTAAGACAACAAAAAAACTATGTATGATGGGTATCATAAACACGCAAAAGACGAATACACAGCACTCACACAGAACAAAAAATCCAAATCTGTTGTTTTAATTTGTCTGTCTGGGAATCGAACATGAGACCTCTGCGCATGAGACGGTGCCCGCTGCTTCATATGAGTGCACGAAGTTTTATTATTATAAAAAATAACATAAAATGTATTTTGTTCTCGTTATATCAAAAGCACCTTATTCACATTTCTAACATAACAAAATCGTAGCATAAATGGGAATGAAAAATAACAGGCAAATACAGCTTTTCCCCGTTTCCTAGAAACTTTGATAGGATGCTAGATTAAATTTCGCTGTAACAAGTTAGAAGGCATCTCTGCAGTATACTTATCTGCGTTGGAAAAATTCTATGAAAATTTAATAAGATACTGCAGTGGAGGTATTACCTAAGTATGGATGGATATTGAAATATAAATGGGTCAAATACTAGTTGGACTCGGTTCCGTACTACCACACTACTTGTAATACCACTAGCTGACCCGCGTAACTTCGTTTGGACCTTATAAGACTGAGTGGGTCAAATTTTCTCCGTTTTTGCAACATTTTTCGTTGATACTCCGCTTCTTTTGGTCGTAGTGCGATTTTATATAACCTAAAGCCTTCCTCGATAAAAAAAAAAATCAACAAAAAAAATATTTTTTCGGTTCGAACCAGTAGTTCCTGAGAATAGCGCGTTCAAACAAACAAACGAACGAACAAACAAACCCTCTAGCCTTATATTATTAGTAAAGATACCATATAGAGGCATAATTATTTGCTTATCCTGATTTAAGGGTTAAGTCTATAGGACTGTAAGTATAAGGCAGCCAAGTCTCTCTAAAACTGAAAGGAAGGAATTGATTCACGAGGAATTATGAGAGTGGTGGATGTACCTCGCTGGCGAACTACACATTTCTACTACTTGGCTATTGAATTTTCTACGAGATGCAATCATGTAGACCTTATGTTGTATTTGGAGGCGTTGACAGTCCGACTGCAAGACCTTTATGGGTTCGATTTTCGGTAAAAGCTATAGATTTTAATGGTTTAAATCCAAGCGACACTTAATTTAATTATTTCACAAATGGTTTGGATAAACAGGCAAATGTAACCGACAAGTAAAACATGTCAGTTGGTAGAACTCCTGTAGTTCAATCGGGCTGGTACCACCGCTACTTTCTTAATCGTCCGTCAAGTTATATTGATTGTGTTTCGGTATTTAGGAGACTTAGTTGCCGGTCATATACACGAGGCAAATATATTTAGTCCTCTGGAGTAGTAACGGCTCTTAGTTAAATTTCAAGTATAATTTAATTGTTCTTGAGTTTATATAATCAATTATGATGGTAAATACGACATGGACGACAGTGACTGTCGTCCATGAACACTAGTGAAATGTCGTTGGGTAGTAGTGACCACTTACCATGTAGTAGGCTACATTTTTTTGCGTATAAAGTATATGTCTAAAAAGAATTACCCTAAAATTTCAATATGATATTAATTCTGAAAATACAATACGCTTTCCAAATAATTTAGATTACATTACCATTTTCAAAATAATTTCGTGTTTCCGAGAACCGAAACATTGGCGTGCTTAAATCAAAATGTGACGTCATTCGGCTTTCCAGGAAAAGCGGGAACTAGTTTGAATTCTAGTTTCACATTTCATCAGTGAATTCTACGATTTAACCGTAATTCTACTGTTTAGTTTGAATTCGTTGCGTATTATTTGCTTATAGTAATAAGTAGAGTAGAAATAAAATCTGACAAGTGGTAGAACTCATGTAGCTCGACTGGGGAGGTACCACCGTCTTCATAATCGTCTGTGAAGCAATTCATTATGTTTCTTTATTCATTCATCATTCATTCTTCATTTAGGCTAACATCTTAGTCAAGGCTAGCAACGCATTTGTGGTCAACCTCCGGTGCGATTAAATCATACTTAGGAATAATTAGTAATGTCCATGGGCGGCAGTTACTACTTACCATCAGATGGACTGCATGCTCGTTTGCTACCTTCAAAACGAAAAAAAACGTGTCATAGACACATAAAAGCGAGTATACATACAGCCACACCGAAATTTGTCATTAATTTTTTTTAGGGCTGGGAATTGAACCTGAGATTATCTGTAAATCCAGATGTATGTAGCAAGGTGTTGGAACTCTTGTAGTTCAACCGGGGAGGTACCACCGCCACCCTCATAATCCTCCGTGAAGCAATTATTGTGTTTCGGTTTGGCGAGGCGGGGTAGCCGGCTATTCTTATAAACGAGGCGAACATCTTGGTCCTCAGGAGCAGCAACGCATCTGTGATCGAACTTAGGTATGATTTATTGTGCTTGGGGATGGTTACTGATGTCCATGGGCGGCAGTGACCACTTACCGTAAGGTGGACTGTATGCTCGTTTGCTACCTTTATGCGATAAAAAAAATAGAAAGTGGCGATTGCGTCTATACACAATAATCAACCCCAAGTACAATATTGGATCGTACTTCAGTTATATAGGGACGTTGCTACCCAAGAGGACTAATATGCTCGTTTCGTATATAAGTATAGATTTGGCAAGCACATTTTAGTGCGCAATAAAGTATATTGTATTGTAGGTGTTAGATATCGCTATGGGAATTGTAGATGCTGAGAATTCATATACAATACAAGCATGTGACAAATACCATGTGTGCTTATGAGTCACGTGGCGCAGCAATCATTGTACAAGTTTAATTAGGGATATCAACGCGTCTGTAATCAACAGATGCGTTGATACCCCTGGGGTCTAAGATGTTCACCTCGTGTATAAGTGTAGCCGCTACCTTCATCTCCAAACCGAATCACAATAATTTGTTCACGGAGGATTATGAAGGTGGCGATGGTACCTTTGCTGGCCAAACTAAATGGGCTTTACCACCTGGTAAAATGGTTCTATAGTGGTCTCCAGATTGGATTGCAATGTCTTGTCAGTTTGACTGTAGAGGTAGCAAACGAGACTGTAGTCCATCTAATGGTATCCAAGTATTTTTTGCCCATGGACATATAAAATCTACCTCAAAATAAAAGTCGACCCCAGACATGTCCCTAGTTTTGAAAATTAAGATGTATCACTTGTAAAAATATTCCCGGCAGAGCATTGCAGCTCTTTCCTCAGTGCATTAGGAATCGTACCCACCCACTTATCTACGTACTACGTGTACGCGATAATGTATTTTAACGTTCTATAAATAGGTGCGAGATTTGTAAACAAGATGCATGAAATATAAACGGTGGCACAGAAATAGCGCGTGACGTCACGTGTACAGATCATAGAAACAGTCGCGTTATGTGATTTGAAAATTTACTTTTACATACCCTGTCGGAATGCGAACGTAAATAATATTTTATTGCTCGCCACGTTTCGCTTCTCGTGGAGGAACGTGTCGACAGAAACGTCAACTCATAGCTCAGCCATGAAGTTGTCGCAGTAGCGTTTAGCAACACGAAATGTGGTAAGACGATCGGTCGAACTATTTGAATTCTAAAGGTTTGGCCACAACTTAAACATATTATTAGCTATCACTAGAATCTACTCTGTCACGGACTCGCTAGTGTTCCAAACAGCAACAAATGCCAAAGAGGAATTTAAATAAAACTAACGTATAAGATACTTCACATGTTTAAAAATTAAATACATCAATATATCTATATTTTAGAGTGCACCCTCCATGTATTGATTAAAATTTACTTTTACATACCCTGTCGGAATGCGAACGTAAATAGTATTTTATTGCTCGCCATGTTTCGCTTCTCGTGGAGGAACGTGTCGACAGAAACGTCAACTCACAACCCAGCCATGAAGTTGTCGCGCTAGCGTTTAGCGACACGAAATGTGGTGAGACGATCAGTCGAACTATTTGAATTGTAAAGGTTTGGCCACAACTTTAACATATTATTAGCCAATTACTAGAGGACGATCGGTCGAACTATATGAATTCAAAAGGTGTGGCCACAACTTAAACATATTAGTCAATTATTAGATTTTCTGTGCCACGGACTCGCTAGTGTTCCCAACAGCAACAAATGCCAAAGAGGAATTTAAATAAAACTAACGTATAAGATACTTCGCATGTTTAAAAATTAAATACATCATATATCTATATTTTAGAGTGCACCCTCCATGTATTGTTTAAAATTTACTTTTACCCTGCCGGAATGTGAACGTAAAAAATATTTTATTACTCGCCACGTTTCGCTTCTCGTGGAGGAACGTGTCGACAGAAACGTCAACTCACAACCCAGCCATGAAGTTGTCGCGTTAGCGTTTAGCGACCAAAAATGTGCTAAGAACAAATGCAAGGAGATTTGGACCCTAAGGTCGCAACACATTTTCCCCGCGCAATTTTGGTGCTACTGGCGAGTTTGTGGCAAAATACGACAATTTTTTTGTCGGTTCATAAATCTTGCCACATGAATTCTTTCTAAGGCGTAACATACATGTATAGTCCATCTGATAGTCAGTATTTTCCATAGACATCTACAATTATCCTAAAATATGACTTCTAGCTCCATCAGATCAAGTTTCTGCCTCTTGGGACTACCATATTCACCTTTTTAAGTGAAGAGCATTTTTAGAACCTAAGGTATCTCCTTGACCATCCTAAGTCGTGTGCTCGTACCAAATATCAGGTCACTCTTTGCCACTCGCAACAAGTTCGTGGCTAAGCCGTAAAACCTAAAGTAGAGTACTCTGGAATAACGTTCATTTCTTATTAATAGATTGATCATCTCATCTCATTATCTCATCAAAATACCTTCGTTGGCCCACACATTTTTGTGAATATTGTGTTTTAAATTTTACTAAAAATCCTGACTTAAATATTTTTCCTAAACAATATTTAGTACTGAATAACATTTTTTTTTTTTTTTAATAAATTTGCAAAAATTTATTATATGCAATTTGACCACCTTTTCAACTAATGCATATTAAATGAAATGAAATAAGTATAGGTTTGAACATGGGTTTATTAATTATGTGTCATTTCTCGTTGCCGAAAGTTTCTGACCCCTCTTTGAACATCCCAACACGTTTGTTTTGGCCCCGAATTTAAAGTTACTCTAAGCCACTTGCTTCTGCTACAAGTTCGTGGCTAAGCCGTAAAACCTAAAGTAGAGTATGGAAAAGAATAAAAATGGATCGCTCTGTCTCAATAGGGATAGTTTGAGTTGAAGTACTAAATGTCAAAGGGTTGTGGGATCTATTAGACCTGTCTTATTTGAACTGTAACCTTTGTGCGATGCACGTAGGTGTATGCCACTTGGATATTTCTCTACAACTCTGGAATAACGTTCATTTCTTATTAATAGATCGCTTTATCTAATCAAAATACCGTCGTCCCACGCACCTTTGTGAATATTATGTTTAAATTGTAGTGAAAATTCCTGACTGAATGAAATGAAACTAAAAATTACTTAATAAAAATTTAAACTTACTAAAACTTTACGAAAAATAGTATAACATGCAAGTAATATAACGTAATTTTTTTATTTGTAATTCAGCGCCTGGTCAGCATGATAGCAAAGATGCATTGCGAAGCCTTAATTACGGTAATTATAGGTGTCATCTCATCTTATGTACCTATCTAACACCTTGCCCTATCAGCCTCATTGTATAGTTATTTTTGAAGACAAATATCACGAATGACAGTAGCTTCTCATCGTCAGGAAAACTGCATATTTTTCGGAACTTCAAACAGCTAAGTGTACAGTTCGACCGGGAATGTACTGCTTCATTATCCTCCGTAGCATTCTTATGATTTACTTTCGTACACCTATGGCGGTTGGCTACACCTGCTTACGTCTTATTCCTCATGGGTACCATAACTTCTATGGTCAATCTGAGATATGACTCACAGGCGGTGTATCAGTGGTCGTTATGACCAACATTTTCGTTCTCATCATAGTATAAAACTATAACATATCATCACATTTACATAAAGGTTTTAGAAATAAGAAAGTCCTTTTCTATTAATGGTCACCTGAGGAATGACGCAATAGATCTGTAGCAAGATATATATACATTTCACTGCTCTTAATACCTTGTACAACAAGTTATTACCCATTTATTATGCACTAATTGATTGATCACATCACTAATGTAATTAGTCATACTGTTTTGTATATGTTTAGGTGAAGCTTGACGGCCCACACATAATACGGTGAGCGGTGCTTCCCGCCCACAATATTTACTAATTGAGCCTGCTAAGTATTGCAAAAAATATAATTGATGTTTAATCCTGAGACAGCATGACACTTATAACAGTATATTAGACAATATCAGATTAGTTTAATAGAATTTTCCATATACAGATGTTCTCTTATACTGAAGAAGATCACTCTTTTCTTCGATCTAAGAGGACATCGCAAAAAATGCTTCAATATTATTTGGCTAGAGGGCGTCCATTAATTACGTGAGGCATTTTTGCCAGTTTCTTGTATGGAGACGTCTATTTTTTTTTGTAGTGGACAGATATATTTATACATCTGTACTAATAAAGAGTTTGTTTGAACACGCTAATCTCAGAAACTACTAGTTCGAATTGAAAAATTCTTTTTGTATTGAATAGTCCATTTATTGAGGAATATATGACATCAAGCTACAACGAATAGGAGTGGAGTATCAACGAAAAATGTAGCAAAAACAGGGAAAATTTGACCCCCTCTCTCTTACATGACGCAAACGAAGTTGTGCGGGTAAAAATTACAACGACAGTTACGGTACATAAGTAATTAAGGATCAAAAGATAAGTCTTAATAAGTGAAAATACCGATGTCTTCTATGGAGACTTCCCTAAACAAACCGTGGACTCATACTCAACCTCACTCATACTCAACACCTCAACGAGACAGCACCAAGAAAATAGGTACTCTCAATATCCATGAAACGGTATCAAAACACATTGCAATGTTTATACACGGCGAATGTTTGAGAGACTGCCAACTTTTTTGGGTCATGACCAGTTCATACGGTTAAGTATAACTAAAGGTTTAACGCTCGTAAACCGTTGGCGGTCGTTGTTTGATACTCCTGTGCTATATGATCCCAAAAGTGGATAATCTGTGGGAAATGATCAATCATTTATTACCTTTATTGCTCGCGAACTAGATACTTACTAGTCACTAATCAAATTTAAACAAATTCATCTGTATTAAATTAGGATTTATTTATCCAGATGAGCCTATATATGTTTTGCTAGGGAGGATATCACCAAAAAACTTCTGTCCCGTAAATGTTCTTTTCAAACAATTTGTGTTTCGATCGGAGAAGTTTGACTGCCAGTTGGTTCTTGGAAAGTGACAGTTGAATGTTAGTCACACTTATAATGATCAGTAAATATTCCTGAATATGAACAACGACTCAACGATCACTCAAAGAAAGAACTGACATGATATCCTACCGATTACTATACTGTCAATCAGATGAACTGAATGCTCGTATGCGAATTTACTTATAAAAATGAGTTTCATATTTTTTCTTCTATTACTACATACAATTACAATGAAAACCAATGCAACAGTAACAGTACCAAATTCAATTAACAGATACTGACGATTACTGTCAGTTTCAGCTCGTATGGTACACCTATAAAAAATGAGTTTCGTATTTCTCATCGTGTACTTATTTGTAGAATACATAAGTACACCAATACCAAATAAGTACCTATAAGTACCGAACATATTCCGTGCTAGGGCGTTAGTGAGATCATCTGGAGATTATAAAGCGCTGCTTGTAATAGTGTATACACACGACAGTTCAATTAACGCGGATATAACCTGGCTTCACAGCATGTACTTATTGCACGAGAACATTTAATATTTGATTTTTTATTGACGTTGCGTGGATTACATACTCATATGTTGCTATGGTTATAAATAAAGGTAATTTACGAGTCAGACTAGCACAAGAAGAGTTTCTTACCAACAGATAACATTGTTCCTAATTAGAATATAGTTATAAATGCAAATACAAAAAAAAACCGCTGAATCCTAAACAGCACACATTCGTGTTCGGGTCAGTAGATTCAGAAGAAATAAGTCACGACGGACAGACAGACATGAGGAACTATATAATTATAAAGGTTTCGAGTCATCATAAGGTCACTTGAAACCCTAAATTTGAGTCTGATATAAATTGACGTCGTATACTTATTTGTAGAATCTATGAGTACGCCAGTACCAAATAAGTACCAATAAGTACAAAACATATTCCGTGCTAGGGCGTTAGTCAACGCACTTCGTGAGATCATCTCGAGATTATAAACCGTCTTGTAATTATGTGTACACACGCTAGTTCAATTAACGCGTACTAAGCCTGGATTAAGAGCATGTATTTTGTTGCACGAATGAGCTTAAGAAAATTCTATATACTATTGTTTTTTATTTGTAATTCAATGGAATAGTTCTTCTGAAAGTGAAATAATATATTATACCGCAGATATAAGAAACGACCCAGACTGAATTTCATGATCAAATTGATCGTGTGCTGTCTGAAGGAGGTGGCAAGAGTCTCCGAAATCGGCGTGTTTGTATGAGGAGAGTTATGGAAAGTGGAAGAAGCTAGGCAAGTATGTCAGAACCGTGCCCTTTTGGTACTCGATACTCTCTGCCTACCCCGATAGGGATTGTGTGTGTGTGTGTGTGTATAATAAACGAAAATCACGAAACAATCAAACCATCAGTGGTTGTAATTTCTCACTTTGTCACTGCTAATAATGTCTTTTGAAATGTACAAATTACGTTTTTTTGTGTTGTCTTGTGGGTAACACACACGGGTTACACGACATTTTACAAATAATTAAATTAAGTACTATTTTTTTTCATAGACGTAGTGTGAACGAGTTATTTTTGTCAAGTTTTGTATTGAGGAGTTTAATTATATTTAGCAAAAATACCTACATCATTTTACATGATAATAAAAAATGTGTGTAGTTTGTGAAGCATTTGTACTATATCACAATAGAATTTCATTACTCTGAAATGCCTGGCATGTTTAGTATTGTTTGGCAAGCTGACAAAATTAACAAGATTGATAATTAACAAGATTAAAAATCTACAACGGCAAGTATTTGTTGTGTGAAAAAGTATGTCTCTTAAAATATAACCTACTGTCACTTATTCATTTGCATACCAAATGCTGGATTGCATTTATTTGGAACTAGCTGCAACTAGCAACTTCGTTTGTACCATATAAGAATTCTCCCCATTTTTGCAACATTGTTTGTTGCAACTCCGCTCCTAGTGGTCCTAGCATGATGTTATATAGCCTTCCTCGATAATGGACTATTCAACACAAAAATATTTTTTTCAATTCGAACCAGCAGTTCCTGAGATTAGCAGCTTCAAACAAAGAAACAAACAAATAAACAAACAAGCAAATATACAAACTATTCAGCTTTATATTATTAATAAAGATCTAGAGTATGGACCTTATGTCAACGTCATTTTTGTGCAACCAATATTCTCGTAGAAATATTGTTCAAGTAATATGATCAATTGATCATTCCGTGAAAGCTCTCAGTCTTTACCTATTTTAAACCTCATTGAAAATTTGACACATCAAAAAGATTTATTATTTAGTTATAAATGTTTTGTTTACCTTATTTAGTCACAATGAGAGATAGATAAAATTCTTCAGAGTTCTGCTACATTTTTTGCCGTTTTTGCGTTGTGAAATCTTCAAACAGTTATAGAAAATTCTATATTTCAAACATTTGATTATGTTTCTTAAATTATCGTCCCAACAATAATCGATTTGAAATTTAAAGTCGTGGCCCAGTCCTTATACTTGCTCCGAATGTATTACAATCCTAAAGCGCATTGCAAAAATTGTAACATCCATTAGAACATAGAATTTAATAATGTTAAATCTGTCGTTCCAGTCCATTGTCTGACCGAGTCACAAGTCATCAGTCAACGAACCGTACGTCTGATGTATCGATCGGATTATCCTCCTTACGTCAGCGTCAGTTTAAGATTGTGTATTGCCGTTTTGATACCTATGATCTGTTTCACGGTGACTATGATTGAGGTTAGACTATATGTATTTAC
>DWNR01001464.1:0-15018 GCA_018250455.1 Polygonus leo
GGAGAGGCGTGGTTGCCGGCTATACTTAAACGCAAGGCGAACATCTTAGTCCTCAGGGGTAGCAACGCATCTGTGATTAAACTTAGGTATGACTCAATCTTACTTAAGGTTGGTTACTCCATCCATGGGCGGCAGTGGCCACTTACCATCAGGTGGGCTGCATGCTCGTTTGCTACCTTTACACAATTAAAAAAAAAGATAGGAGTGTGAGTCTAACTGTGTGCTTCGAATGCATACCGAGCGGGAGCGGTTGAAGAAGGGGTCTTGGCAGTGACATCAAAATTATAGATCAACTATTTTACGCTTCACAGTTTGTTCTAAATTGTGTCATTTTTACCAAATTCTTTTTATTGCCTGCCTAATAATCATTAATTTACATAAATATTGTCTAGTATGTTTATTACTTAAAAAAATATTTTTAGTTTTCTCACAAACTTTTCTTTCATACAGCCGTAAGTCCTATTTTATAAGGATGTTAATAAGATGTGGTAAGTACATTTATTTAAATACAGATGTAAGTAATCCTAATCTTATCATTGTGATCAGTTATCTAAGAGCTGTGTAAAGGTCAACATAATCGTTTCGGGGATAATAAACGAGCTGCGTACAGCAATGAACCGCGGATGATGCGATGGACTCATTTACTGATGGCTTCCAATATTGTATCAGAGACAGTTGCCAAAATAATATGCCATACATTTTTATTCGGCTTTGGAGGAAAAGAGTTTGTGTGAAAGCAGATACGGCGAAGATGGGCTTAACAAGAAGGTCGTTGATGAGTGGACCGGAGAAGTACTTAATACTGACACTCACTCGCGAAGCATTTTTTTGTCTCTGTATCGGAGATGTAGGACTTACTTTTTTATCAATTATGTATAGCAATCGAGGTAGTGCTAAGTAATCACTGCCACCCATGGATATTTGTAATTAACCCTAAGTATAATTCAATGGTATCTCAAGCTGACAATAGATGCGTTGCTACCCACGAGGCCTACGCTGCTCGCCTCGTGCGTAAATATAGCTGTTAACCACACCTCTAAAACTGAAAAGCAAGAGTTGCTTCAGGGAGGTTTCGTAGGGCGGGTATTACATAAAATCATATTTAACATAGATGGTAATATAGATTCGAACAGATGTATGTAATCCTAACCTTATCATTGTGATCAGTTGTCTAAGAGCTGTGTAAAGGTCAACAGAATCGTTTCGGGGATAATAAACGAGCTGCGTACAGCAATGGACCGCGGATGATGCGCTGGACTCATTTACTGATGGCTTCCAATATTGTATCAGAGACAGTTGCCAAAATAATATGACGTACATGTTTCGCCAATTTCATTTAATTATGCCAATTTGATTTAATTTATTGGGCTGGTTACCATTTACACACGAGGCGAACATCTTAGTCCTCTAGGGTAGCAACCCAGCTATCGTCAAACTCATGTTCGATTCAATCTTACTTACGATCGGTTGCAGATGTTCATGGGCGCAGTGACCACTTATCATCAGGCGTGCTAATTTGCTACCTTTATACGAACTAATCTAACTTTGTATGACCCTTCCTTTATGAAAAGATTCCTTTATATGAAAAGAAATCGAACTTAGGACCCTCTGTGGCAGTCTGGTACGGTTACCATCAAGTGAACTGCATACTCGTTTGCTACCTCTATACAAAAAGTCGAACCCGGACCCACCGGCAGATCGGTACCCTGACCGCGCCACAAGGGTCATCAACCTATAAATAATATATAAGCAGTTAATTCCTTATATTTACAAACAACTAGAAACTTACTCCCCAAGACTAACATCAGGAAATCTATCAATTCTACTAATCATTCCGTCTAAATTCGACTTCTATATAAGTACTCAAGGTGGTGGAACTCGTGTAGTTCGTCATCAAGGAGGAATCACTGCCACCCTCATAATCCTTCGGGTAGCAATCCACGCTTTTGAAGATGTGTGTTTACCGGCTATACTTACACACGAAGCGAATACCTTAGTCCTCTGGGGTAGCAACGCGTCTGTAGTCACCCTATAATACGATTCATTTTTACTTGAGACACTTACCATCAGATGGACTGCATGCTTTTATGCGAAAAGAAATCGATCCTGGGACCCTCTGTGGCATTCTGGTACGTTTTCCATCAAGCGGACTGCATGCTCGTTTGCTACCTGTATACAAGAAATCTAAGCCGGGGCCCCCGGGACCGGTGCTCTGACAACGCTACACGGGTCATCAACCTATAAATAAAGTTAAGTTAATTCCTCACATCTCCACAAACATCTAGAAACCTGGAGAATAGGTTTTAACACTAACATCAGGAGAATTGTTCAATTCTACTTATCATTCGTGACATATGAAATGCAACTCAAAGGGTCTATAGCACTACTTGTAGGCCCTTCCGTACAAAATGCATCGTTTCAACCGTGAAACCTGATAGCGTTATGTGGATACGCCCAGAGCTTTAAGCTCGATTTATTTTAGTATTAGCGATTAGGCTGACGACGCCATGTTTTAAAGAAACGACTTAAATCATCTGTAGAAAACAAAAGCATGGTATAAGTTAGACTAAGTTACAATATTAAGCAAATTTTCAATATATTCAGTTAAGCAGTTTCGGATATTAGCTTCGACGAACATGTTGACATGGGATTTTTATATTTTAAGAAGTATTTGAAAATGAATGTTTTTTATTATTGTGTAAAGGTAGCAAACGAGCATACTATCCACCTGATGGTAAGTGGTCACTGCTACCCATGAAACTCAGTAATCATCCCCAAGTACAATTAAATCATACCTAAGTTTAATCACAGATGCGTTGCTATCCCTGAGGACTAAGTTGTGCGCCTCATATATAAGTGTAGCCGGCAACCACGCTTCTCCAAACCAAAACACAATAATTAATAGCAACAACAATACAATAATAGCATCAACTTACTAGCGGTTTTAACAACACTGCCAAGCTCAAAAAAATTGACAAAAGCATGTGTCGGATTTAAATCATGTCTCAAGTTAGACTAAATTACGTTTTTGTGCAAAATTTCATCATATTCGGTTAAGTAGTTTCGGAAATTAGCTTCGACGAACATCTTGGAACATAGGATTTTTATATTTTAAGAAGTACTTGAAAATGTATGTTTGATTAATAGGTTATATTTTCCCTTTACACTTTTATAAGGTAAAGTAGTTTCTCAATTGTCCTACAATGAATCATATAAAAATCTGTGACAATACTTATTTTAATATTAAATTCGTCATCTGATCTTCAGATATTTATAAGATAACAAATACTATCAGACATTTTAATGATAAGAAGCATCACTCTGTAAAAATATTCATAATTACGTCATGATCTTATTTAAATTTCCATAAACATTAAAAACACTATCAAATCTAACAAATAAGAACATATTCGTTTATACAGCGATCATAGTAATACACATTATATTAATCTTAAAAAAACTTAATTTCTTGTATCAAAAAATAAACTAAAACACAAAATCCCAAGCCACATCCCCATTCCCTATCGAGCTTCCACTTTCTTGCACCACGAAAACGTGTCCGAATGGACCGGTTAGTTCGCGAACGAGACGCTTGCCCATGAGTGCGAGCGAGACAGACGACAGCCGACAGGGACCGCAACACAAACAGCTCGCTGCAAGCGAGATAACCTATCTATATTGCTTGTTGCGTCCTGCAACTTGGCTTATCCATGCTATTGCCAACCTTATGATATTGGGATTAGAGTTGAATTTTGGTTTGTGTTAAGTCGTTTTTGGACGTTTGGGTTCTGGGTTCAAGTCTCGATACTAGTTGTGCTGACACCGAATGGCCAATTCTATTCTATCAGCATTTTCGAAGCGAGACCAACATATTCTTTGAATATAGCTACGGGTATAGGTTCTATAAATAGGAACTGTAATTGATGTAATGCAGCCCGTATCAAAACAATGGTATCTTTGAGTGATGATACAACCTCCGGTATATTGAATTTGCAGATCCGAGGTTTGAATCCCAGCGCCTGATTTATAGAATTTGCGGGCTTAACAGGCATTGTGGACTGTTTGTTTGGTACTAGTAGTAGAAGAAAAGAAGAAAAAAAGTCTGCCAAGATTTAGCACGACGAAGTCGAAAGTTCCGTCATAACTAGGATAACCAGATAACACAAAACTATTTTATAGTATACTAGCTGACCCGGCAAACGTTGTTCTGCTATATAAAGTATTATTATCTCTTATAGATTACCCATGCAGGTATAGTCCCACATCTGGTATCCCGATCTTCAAAATAAATTATAGCCTATATGTTGCCGAGGACTGATAGCTGTATAACAAAACCAGTTTCATCAAAATCCGTCTAGTAGTTTTTACGTGAAAGCCGCACAACATACAGACAGACAAAAAAATTAAAATGTTTTTTTTTGGCTTGTGTTACTTGTATGAAGACCCCGAGGAGTATTTTTTCTAGTTTTTATTCAATGTACAGAATTGAACTCGTCTACAGTTTTATTATATGTATAGATACGACTGTCAGTGTCATATTTATTACGTAGATACAAATCTCACTCGATAAGATACAATAGTAAATCTAGATAGATTAAGATAATACAGACAAGATACACACAGCTAAAGATAAGATACACACAAAATCTACTTACAACTTCCTTACCGTACAGTATCAATCAATATCCACCATGATGCATCACCAGTGATGGGGTGAATGACTTGTAATTTATGTACCTACTGCATGCGATAGTTTAACCCACCCTCGAACGCCCTCCGCACCTATGTACCGAAGGGACGAATCGATAGGGCAACTTCTTTGTAATGCTCGTTGGACTCTCTAAAATATTGGAACTCTATAATTCAAATAACATTTTCAGAGACCTCTTATATTTTGTGGGTGTAATTTATAATATATTGTATTAGTTATGCTTATTTTTATGTAATTTGATGCGATTTATATAATTAATCCATATTTATTACCATTGAAGTCAAAGTACGATGTAAGGGAAGTTATATTCATAGTTGTAATCTTAGGTGACTTGTTAAGTTAGGTTTTACGCCTCAATCAGCTCGGTAATATAAAGTGTACCTACATATGAGGCGGAAATAAGTCGTAAATAGGGATTTTATAAAAATAAAGCCCTTATATGTAAATATAAAAATAAAATGCGACTTAAAATTATAAAACATAATTTAAGTTTAAATTAATTTAAGAAAACTTGGAGCCGCTTTTAAATAAATCGACGGAACGAGATTCCGTGCAAAAACATACATGTCCGCGGCTCAAACATTAAACGTAGGTAAATACTTCAAATATCTTTAATAATTTATGAACTTAAGGTGCCGTTGTGAGATGCACAAGATAAATTAATAAAATACTTTTATCAATTTTAACCAAACTTTCACCCGAAAACATAAGTACATTAGGACAAAAGATTCATTATTATTTTACTAGCTGCTTCTTTATAGTTTTTTTTTAACGTTTAATATATGTTTATGTATAGATTGACACATTTTTTTAAACTACTGTAGGTACTGTTACTACTTTCAAAATCCAAAAGATCTTTAATTTTTTTTGGAATTTCTGATAATTTCAAACCTTAATATTTTCCAATATAATTTCAGAAGTATTAAATGTGCCTCTTTATTTATAATATAACCTCTTTTTTATTCAGTAGAAATTTGTAGAGGGTTTTTATAATCTATTATAAGTAATAAATATGAAACAAAACTTATAAATTATTATAAAATCTAATAAGAATTTGAACATTTATTAATTTAATGGATTGAACACTGATAAACTAATTCAATTAGAAAATGAAACACTTAATCTTAATAGTTCAGTAAATAACAAATGTAACCTACAAGTATCAAAAACATTAATTTTAAAAATACGATTCACATACATACAATCATTGTAGTATAAGCTTAATGGCTTAATATTGTCCTTCTGCAATCGCCAATAAAAATCAATACGAACATCGGCTTATATCTGCTAACGTATTACTGCTTAAGACGATATTTAACGAATACGCAATACCACTATCACAAGAAACTTGTATTTAATTACATAAAACAACTCTTTATAGATATTTTTTACTCGACTCGAGTAATTTATAGCATGACCAAACGAGGAATCGGACGCTCAGCTATTTATTTAACGGTGAAGACTCGCCTCGTAAAATTTTATTTTGTTGTTTGTATTTAAAAGATGCCTAATAAAGAACACGCTTAATCGACTATGATCGCTACCGTCGATTATCCGATCCTCTGTTTTTTCGAATTTTAAACGACGTACGTGCGATTAGTAAATTTAAATTTCGAATTTATTGTTCGTTCACTACAACTATTTTATGGCGGCTTGTGATAATTGCAAATGGCCAGATAGATTCTATTTTAATTTGACGTTTCAGAGGCCCGCTTGTGTGTGAGTCAATTACTGCGTTTTATTGCATGCAATATTCATTAGAAAATATATTGCTCTTGATTGATTTGTAACCCAATTCGTTACGTGGTTGTTTTAGAGCATCTGTTAGTTAGTTATAAATAAATCGATAATGAACATCGTAAAGGAAATTTACATTTTAACTGATTTAACAATTATAAAATTATTCATGTTATAAAAGATGATAGAACATTTCCTCAGTCGTAGGTAGATACGCATGTAAAACTAGCGTCACTTGGCTGTAGGATTCGGGGGTAATAATATTACGAGACCCCACCCCCAAGTTGTCAATCGATCAAACATGTGCAAACAGTATAGGGACAAGCCGAATGTCTAATAAGCCTAACTCCCCTTCAACCGCCAATCGAAAATGCACCTTATCCCAAAGTCACAAGACTAAGTTTTCTGTTGTAGTTAGTTCTAGTAAGTTAGTGTATTCGAATTGTTTGCAATTTGGACATATTTCTCTTATACATAGGAGACATAGGAGTGATGGAAAATGTATTGACAAATATATCGAGTTACCGTTTCCATTAAGATATTGTTTATTCCAATTTATGAAGAATGTATACTCGGCTGTCTGGAGACTGTTTGAGTTATGTTACTCACTAAATAATATTTGTGGAGAATAACTTGAGGTTAAAAGAGATTTCGATTTGCCGCCGCTGCGAGAAAGAGGTAAGTTCTTAAGCGTGTGTAATTTTATCGTCACAGATTAAGTCGATTGTTTTATCTTGCCAGCTTTTCAAAGTTCTTATATAGTTTACTATCTATCATTTCCCAAATTCTGTGTTAGAATTTGAGTTACACCTATAATAAATTAAGGATTTTTGACCAGTTAATGATATAATTATATAAAAAGCGTGGCATGCAAAAAATTAACGGAAAATACAGTCGTTTTGAATATAAGTTAAAAAAAAAACTTTTATACGTCTTAAAACAATAAACATACATTATTAATCTGTGGTACCATCAAAAATATATAATTTATTACCAACTTACCTAGCAACTAATATAAATTTAATTATTAATATAAACGGAATAATTGTAATACACACACTAACTACTTCTAAGTACTTATGCACTTAGGAAAATTTTATCTCTGCTCTTAACCATATTGCAATTAACCAGACCACACAAGATGTTAACTATAATAATTAACCCGTTACTGAGATAACACTAATCGCTAAGAGAATAAAAAAAGGTAATAATTGTCATCCAATTTTATAAGCGCCATCATAATTATTATCATGTAATTTTATATAGCATAGAATTAAATTTTTAATGGGGGTATTAATTTTATTAGTAAGCTATAATTTTATGTAATTAATAAATGTATGTATCTAAAATTTGTAAATATAATGAAGAACATACGTTATAGTATTTGAAATTAATATTGGTATAATTTTTATCTTAATGTAAATTTAATAGTATTTATGTATACTCATACTAGTGAACCCGGGAACATCTTCCTACCTTTAAAAAGTCACGAAAACAGCGCCATCTGTTGGCTTTAAAAGTATCTTTTCAAGTTGAACTACGTTATAAATAAGCGCAAAATTTCATTAAAATTGGTTAAGCAGTTTCAAAGACCATAGTGGACATCGGAACATGGGATTTTATACATTATAAGTAAGAGATTGATATGCTTATTTACGTACTATCATTGTTTTCAGAGTTATTCTCTCTCTTTCTCCTTCTTTAGGCTTATAAATACAAGAAGATTTCGTTAATTTTATAAATATATAAGTTAAACAGAAAGCTCGATACAATGTACTTATATAAACAGGGTTATAAGGAATGACATAGTATGTATCGTTAAACTACAACCACGTTAAAATGAAATACAGATATATGTATTGCAAAACAAATAATATATTGCACCGACTCAAATAAATTACCCTTTTGTCCCATTACTTACGCTTATCATGAGTAATCACTATGTAACAAAGTGTAGGTATATTTTACGTACATTCCACAACAATTAAATTTAAACAACCGATCACCAACCATGATAAGAAACACATTTTCTTCTTCTCAAAAACACAATAATCCCACTAATTCATAGTTTAATTTAGTCACTACACGTCTAAGCACCGTTGTAGAACAATTTTGAATGCC
The DNA here is from genome assembly GCA_018250455.1 of Polygonus leo. Lineage (NCBI taxonomy): Eukaryota > Metazoa > Arthropoda > Insecta > Lepidoptera > Hesperiidae > Polygonus > Polygonus leo. Next base: position 8,570 of record DWNR01001464.1, read on the forward strand.
ACTAAAAATGTCCTGTGACCTCAGTATCTTTGAAAGTGAATAAATTATTACCATTTTTTGCCCCCCGGCCGTTAAAGGGTTAACAATTTCTATAGGAACTTATGGGTCGTGATTTGCATATAATTTTTAGTTTATTATTTATCTGTGAGGGGTCCTTTTGTTATGGTAACGTTTTTCAGGGTTGATGAATTGGCCGTATTAATAAGGATTACGTAGGTTTGCTTGGGTACTGGATGGGTAGGTAGGTGCACCTCATTATCTGAGGTGTATTGAAGCCGTTAACAGTTAACAGAAATTATATTTATACGATGATTAATGGAATGGAATTTATTATCCGATGTACTATCTGGAATGGAATGGAATCTGGAACCTACTAGTCTTGAAATCTACTGTTATTTTATCATAAGCTTAACATCATAAGCTTAACATTTTGGATGTAGCTTTAATTTTGAAAATACTTTCGCACAAATATAGGGCACTTTTTAAAGACTTAAATTGATCTAAGTATATGCGGTACATTATACAAAAACTTGAAAAAAAATGAAATTTTTTAATTTTAAAAATTATATATATATATAAAAGCGAAATTTCACTCACTCATCACGAAATCACAGAAACTACAAGAGCAAGGAGTTTGAAATTTTGCGTGGGGGTTCTTACTAGGTGGTAGGTGCTCATGAAGACGGGATTTTGTGAAATTCGACCCCTAAGGGGTTGTTTTTGGGGTTGATAGTCTGTATGACACTTCGTTACTACAAGTTCTAAAAGTAACGCATAACCACGCGGGCGAAGTCGCAGGCAACTGCTAGTATACTATAAAACTTAAAACATATGACAAACAAAAAATGATGACAAATCTCGTACATATCCTTAGATAATACTTATGGTAGTTATCTCCACCATAGCGAAGGGAAACCAAGTTACTACCTACTACATAGTTTGTATTCTGCACAGTGTTCAGTCAGTTTTATAGTGTCTGCTCTATTTCCGATAGCCATAAAAGATTCCTTAGGAAGAATAGCTATTATTGCAACGACCGTATCCCTGTATAGAATAAAGAATATTCGGGTATTTGTGTTAGGTAGATGGCATATGGCTCAGGAATAGTGATTTTTAAACTATACCTACTAGGTAGATACATCTTACAAGTTTGTACATAAATACTTATAGCGTTAAGAAATAACTTAAACTTTTAGTAAAATCATTTTAGTAAGTAATGGGGTATAGGAGCTGAAAAAGAAGAATAGAAGATTTTTTGTTTTTTGTTTAAGATAAACTGAAAAAGTATCCGTATCTTGACGATAGTGGTACCTACTATAGCTAAGAAATATAGAGATTATAAGGCATACCCAAAAATACATCAAACATTAAAATAGAGCAGACAGACAGTATCTAAAGCTTTTAAATTTATAAAATACAATGATATGTATACATATCACACTTATAGCTCTAGGATAAAAAAGCCGTGCCGTTTGGCACTCGATACTCTCTGCCTAACCCGTTAGAGATTTGGCGTGAGTATGTTTGTGTGTGTGTATAGCACTCGGATCAGAGGAAGTAAGGCCACCTTTACACTTTTTACCACCTGTCAAACACTTGCACCTCAGATAACAAAAAACGATAGCATCCTTTAACAGGTGCTCCATTTCGAATCTTCAGTAAGAGAAATATTTTGACTCTTAGGTCCGTATTAATAAAGCGAACTCAAGATTGAGATCGATCTTGAGTGCGACTTTCTAGTACTTGAACCACACTCACATCGATGACAATGCTGAGTTCACTTCATTAATACGGCCCTTTAGAGAGTCTTGAGGGTCGAAAGTAAATACCTAAATCAATCTTACAAACCCATTTTGATTGTCGAAATCAAATCATTTAGTATGTAGATTTAAATCTGAAATACTCATTAATGCGAATTTAAAGTGATTTTAAAGACAAATTATACTTAAAATGTCAAATAAATTACTTGTTAAACTCAATAAAAATTCTTTTAATGACAGTAAAGAGAAATTCGATACATGTCGAATGTACATATTATTATTTAATTTATATTTCAATAGATACATTAAAATACTTTAGAGGTCCGGTTTTACTTTTTATTATTACATTACAAGACTAAATTTATTATACTAGCTTTTGCTCGCGATTTCGCCCGCGTAGATGTCGAAAACCCCTTGAAGGTTTTCGGAGGAATTTCGGAAATTCTTTCTTAGTGCTCACTTAAATCATGAAAGGAACTCCTGTACCAATTTCCTGTACCAAGTTTAGTTTTTAGTTTAGGGTAGTTTCGGCTGTGCGTTTATATGTCAGTCAGTTAATCAGTTTTGCCTTTTATATATATAGATAAGTCAGATATGATTTTTTTCTTACACTGAGGATCGAATTTTGATTAAAGACACACATGCACCTTCATCTGTAACATGACTGTATCGTTTAAGCCCTATAAGAAAGATAGCCAATTTAATTTATTTTGCTATGATCGCTCTAACATAACATTAAATATTGCAATGTGGTATGGAACCTATCTTTTGCAAGTTCAACTCGAACCAACCACCGTCCAACTTGACCTTATCTATGAACTGCATTGACCACATAACATAAAGCGAAGCACGCCAATTTGGGCGTACCACAATTAAAAAAAAAACAAAATTAATTCACCAACATGGCCGTTGCCTTATTCAACCGGCAACAGATATTAATAATGGAGATATGATCACGTTTCTTATTATCTATGATTATTAATATTCGTAACCACAATGCGTCCGATCAACCGGAAGTTTGGTCTTTGTGATAGACGCTCAAACCCTTCCGTTGTTCTTGCATGGGAAGCCATTTGGTTCTATTCATTTTGACCCCTTTATCTCGTGGAACATCTTGCTAGCTTGTCGCACTGTCAGCGAGTAAGCGAAGAATAGCCACTTTTATCGCTAAGGAAAAAAATGTATCATTTTATTAATTGTATTAACACAGCGTACTTTGCATTATCTAGGGTCTGAAGGTTTCTACTATATCTTTACCTATATAATATGTTAAGTTGTTCTTGCATAGGAAGCCATTTGGTTCTATTTATTTTGACCTCGTTATCCCGTGGAACATCTTGCTAACTTGTCGCACTGTCAACGAATAACGAAGCGAATATCTTTTATATCGCTAAAAAACTTTTTTTTGTGTCAATTTAGTATTAACATATCGTATTTTGTATTTTCTAAAGTCTGAAGGTGTCAACTATATAAATAATAAAAGTATTATTTATATAACCAGTAGGTTATTAATTAGGAGTTAAAAAGTAAATAAAATAGGAAGCATATACATAAATAATTAAGTTATAAATGAACAAGTCGAACTAATTACATCGATAATACTCACCATGGATATGATTATTTTTCTTTTTTATCGTTGTATCGTGTGTGTGGTATCGCTACGCAGACGTCGGAGAATCGCTAACGCTCAGAAATCACTCGAATAACGCCATTTTAATATAGCAGACTCACATCAACATATATTTTTTTTTGCAATTTCATTTTTATTTATGATAGAACATTGGAATATTATAATAAAAATATCAATTTAATTATTATTTGACACCTATTCGTTACTCGCTGTTGGTACAACACTAAATCGATTCTAAAACGTTACAAACTTAAAACCTTACGATAAATCGTACCAAGATAATCGATTAAATTGAAAATTTGTGAGCTGCCCATTAATTACGATGAGACTTTAATGAAATGTGTGTAATTTAATTATGAGTTTCTTTATGATACACATCAACTCATTAATGAGAAATTTTTATGTGTGGCAATAAAATACTGTTATATTAAATGGTACCAATAAAGCGGTAAGGCCACAAATTGTATTCGGTTTTACGTATATTATTTTGAACCGTATAACACAACTGTTAATAGGTGTAAAATAATTGTGCTTAAATAAATATATATGTTTTTGTTTTTCATCTTTCATAATTTGAAATGTAGGCGTCATTTTTTTAAATATAAGTTCGTGTGTTGATATCGATTTATTATTCCTATAAACCTAACGTTTTATCTAAGGGACTATACCGAGGGTTACTTAAAATAAATACTACGTGATAAAAAGGCAGTACGCACCTCTTATAATCGAAAATGATGTACTCGTACAGTACTCAACGTATAAAGTTAAAGTCCAATCAAAATATCCAAAAATAGTTTAGCAATAGCCAATGTTACAATCAAAAAAACTCACTCAAAAACTCAACAAAACGAACAAGTTTGCGCAAACATTTGCAAGCAATACACACTCCCCGAACAATGGCTATGTTAACAAACGGTGGATCAAATATTGGCTATTAAAAGCAAAAACCACTACACTACTACACCGCTAACAAAACAAACATTTCACGGTACAGAAAAAAATGATTCTCTATTCACAATAAGGGCCGTCCTATTGTACTGAATTTGACTAGCTTTTGTTTAAAATGCTGATTTATAGGCTATTAAACCCTTTCTATTAATGTATGGATAGATAAATTTATGCGTATTATTCGTTATAAAATGCCGGTAATATTTTATCTATGCGTGTAATGTAGGAAGACAGGGGCGCGGAAGCAGCGGCGCTTTTTCAATAGCTAAATATTTATTGTTAGTTTTGAAATTATTCCCTTTATATATCTTGAAACGATAATGACCATTTTCCTTCAATAATTAAACTTGCACCTTTAATTTCAAATAACTTCTGGAATGGAATAATTAGTGAAACATCAAAAATACTGTATAACATACTAGGGTATTAATTGTTGATTGTTGTGATACCTATAATAAAAAACATCTTATTTTAGTCCTTTATTATAAGTATATCTTAACATTCGACTGTACATACGATGAATATATGATAAAATTAATAAAAAGTACTATGTTATGGATTACGTACATTAATTGTTTTTTCCTTTTGACCGTAAGTAAATTGACTGTTATTTTAATAAAATATAGCTTTGAACATAATAAAGTTAAATTTAAATTGGTTACAATTATAAATTGGACCTATCATGGTTAGTCAGCTAATTTATTTGCTTTATCATCTAATTTAATCAATTAAGGAACCTTACTTTAAAATAACCACACAGAAGGGTTAAAATTACCCATGTTAATACATCTTACTATATAATTTACGGTAATTATTTAAATTTTGGAAATTTATTATTTTAAAAGATACGTTTCTTGCTATGAAAAAAACATGTTAAAAAAGGTTGTGTATCCCTGACTAACTACGGAAGCTTCTCTATTTTTTGCCGGCCATTTTGAAATATAAGTGCCATTAAATTGTTTTTGTCATTGCGACGTGTTCCAACTGATGCTTTGTAATTATCTACCTTAGGGTCTACTATCTATAATCGATTATTCAAATTTATTGCAGTACAACATACTTCCTCCTATAAAATAAAAATCTATCGGTTGTGTGGTAATGTAGGAAGGAATAGAATTCATGTTTAATACATATTTAAGGTATTAGTATACAATTATTAGCTTTTTATCTTTTTAGAATTACTATATTATGAAAATTATTGATTTGGTAATTTATAATAAACATAATACAAACCTTACCACAATATCATAACGTGTATTTTAAATCAATTCGGTTAAAATCAAGAAATAAAAAAAATAAAAATGAAGAGAGGAAAGTACCGGCCGAAAACTATGCACAAACTATGGGATAAAAAAGAATTAAAAAGAAATGACTCTATGCCTTACTTCCGAACTGGAGGCAAACAACTTTCGCTTATCTCTGAAAGAAAGAAGAAAAAACTAACGTCCCTGAACTGGGTAAATGGCGTGAGAAAAAAGTAATTTTCATTCATAAAACCATTTTCTTAGGAGCAGCGAGTGAGAGGGACATGTATATTCTACTGTATAGCGTCATCTCGCTCTTCGCCACTCATTTTTAATGCACTTTCGCTCAAGTGTTCTTTTACGTCTTTTAAGACTTGCAGGATGTACGTGTTTTCGCGCTTTTTTTGTTAGCGCGTGCGAATTTTCACTTTTACCGTGACAACGGCCCCGGGTTGTTGTCAAACATTTTTAACGCGGAAAACTTGCTGACGGAATTTTTAAACGGAGTCTCGGAGGAGTCGTTAAACAAAACTGTTTTGGTCAAAGTTTTTTTTTTGTTTAAAAAGAAAAAAATAAAATAGGTACTTATAAATTAGGACACTTACTTTATGAGTGTTATGAGTATAGAGCAATATTATTTTGTTACATAACTAGCTGACCTGGTTGTTCTCCCATATAAAGTATCAATTTTTCCCATTTTTTGCAACATTTTTCGTTGATACCTCTTACCTCAATAAATAAACTAACCAACACTAAAAGTTTTTTTAATTCGAATCAGTAGTTCCTGAGATTAGCGTATTCAAACAAACAAACAAACAAACAAAACAAACAAAAAAACAAACAAACAAACAAAAAAAAAAACAAACA
>DWNR01001465.1:0-15013 GCA_018250455.1 Polygonus leo
CCACGCGCACACTTTCTGAGTTCACTCGCGCCCGCGCCCGAACGTTCGTTTTGTATCGGCCACTGTGTAATATAATGTATAGATAGACGACTCTCCTTGCTCAGGATCCCGGCCGACGCCCGCCCGGCCGCGACCTCCAAGTATCCAAATTGTAGTATTTACAACGTTTTGGAAAATTTAATTTTTAATTCGCTAAAATTTTACTCCTTGATTTATATTACGGTTAAGGTAATCGAGATATGAAACAGTGCCAGACTACTCGTTTGCGCTAGGATTTTTACATAAAATGAAATTATTAGTCTGTATTGTAAAAGTAAACTTTCTATATTAAATTTGCACTATATAAAGTCTACATTATATATCGCCTACTGAAACGTGTTAAGAGTGTGGTCCGTGCACGAGGGAGTGCGCCCTAATATAATTAAAACCGTTCAGTTGTACAAAGGTAATATGTAAGATCAATAAATAGTACGGCGCGGTCCCCGCAGCCGAGCGAGCCCGCCGGCGCCGCGGAGCGCACTCGACTCGTTTCATGTTCAAGTTAGACGTTGAGAGGAACTAGCATTTCATCGTCAGACAAATTAATATTAGTATTGTATAAAACATTTACATAGCAAATAATTTTTGCTTAGTTAATATATACTAAATAATTAAACATTTTTATTGAATTTGCTGTCCTTCCCCCAAGTGCTTTATATCTACGTTATTTAAATTTAAATACAATTAAAATAAATAAATACGGATTATATGTAACTTTGAGGATATTTCAGCATAATTATTATTATTACTTAAATTGTTAAATCGTGTGTAGGCCAGTCAATAGGTAGCGTTTTGTTACATTTGGTGGTGAAGGTAGTACGTAATTTTAAAGTATCTATAATTTTAAAAGAATTTTCAAATACGATCCATTAACCTTTTGCATTTTTGTATGATACGTGTAAAATTATTTATTACTATGGACATTAAGCATTCGAGAACTATTGCCTGAAGGATTCGTCAAGACCAAATGTGACAAGTGCCCATATTTAAGTCTTGACTGGATGTCAAATATATTGTTTACAAAGACTGATGCCTGGTTGATAATATTTCTTAAACGTATTTTTCCAACCCCAGTTGGATTAAAACGGTACTTAATACAGTGGATTTTCAAAATTCTATACATTAATATGATTTATTAATATTAACAAAGGAGATACTTATGTTTTCAATGCAAACTCGTAATAAGAGTTTCATGGTGCCTACTTTTGAAATAAATAATGTGTGCCACAATAATCAAAAATAAAAAATTCTAACTCATAAATGCATAAAAATACGTGTCAATTTAACTAATACTTTCCTTGATCACACAAATATTCACATTAAAGTAAATATCGATAGAAACACGAAAGCAACAGGCTCGGATGCACCTTAGTATCTCCACTATCTGATATATATGAATATATATGAACTCTTAAAAATAAATAAATCCAACACTATATACATAACAACACTCATAAAGTTTCGATACATCCTGTGCTTTTTAAAACTACCCTAACTTAAGAATCATTTATTGAATTAGTTAAAGTACGATATTTCAACCAGGCGCAGTCGGCAGTAATTATTAACCTGTATCTACATTACAACGAATTGGTTTACAACTTTATAGATGATTGTAAGTAGATGCTAATACATACTTGTTTGTTGTATATTCGAATTCATTATTTTGCATATTCAACTGTCGTTGTATAGGTAACCATTTTCTCAATACGACCACGGTAGGTATGTCTAACACTAAGTTGCGATTCTTCCAAGACCCTGCGCTCTTTTTTATTTTAATCGTACATAAATAACAAACACTGCCACCCATTAACATCTGAAATGAACTAATGGAAATAAAGTCCTGCCTAAAGTTGACTCCTTGATCGAATGTCGTCTTTGTCAACTCCTTGGTTATAGTCGATTCCTTGATCTGAGAACTAAGTTGTATTGATGTATACTTCGTTAATATTGTATTTATATCCTATATCCTTTAATCCAAATATGGCCGATCTTAACAGTGATCCAATAAGTCAGATTGATATAGCCATTGCGCTTCCGAATTGAACCACGTTATGATCCTTTTATACAACAATGAAAAATCTTCTTAAAATTATTTTAATAAGTCTACTCATGCTTTTTAGACGGTTAATCCTCTTCTTTCTTCATAAACTCGCTATTAGCCTTTTGCACTGACCCACCACTCGTGGTTAGTCGTGTACTTTAGACTTTAATGTTTCGCGGTCTTATAGACATTATCTACGTTGGTACCATTTAAACTTGGATCTGACGATGGTTGAAATTATTTTGCTCCCCGTATTGGTATAATTGTTTTCACTATTAATTTTATGGTCTTGTAGATTTTGCGAAGAGCTAGAAAATGATAAAAAATTATTACTAATTATGATAAAAAATTGAGACAGGAGCGAGAACGCCGCCTTGGTAAACACCTCTTTTCTAATTCATAGACATTGATAATCGTGCTGTGTAAAGCATAAAATGCGTTGTGGCAAATTCCTTCAATCACACGGCACAAGTCGTGTCGATTCAGTATAGGTAAAACATGGTTAATCTTTATGCTCCACGGTATCAAATGCATTCCCGCAATCAATAAAATGATAACCTTATAAAATAATAAGGAATACCTGCTTACTACGAACACAATTACTTTATTATTTAAAATAAGTTAATGTTCGTTAAACGTTATAAATTAAATAAATGTGCCTTGATATTGCCACCGCTATTGTATGCCGCTATGCCTATTGTATAACCAACTTAAGACAGCATTTTAAGACTTCGAGTATCTATACTGATATCTATAAAAAACATTCAAATAAATTTATATGAAAATTATGTATGGCCCTTTTTGATTCTATCCAATTACGTGGTCGTATAAGAGGGGTGGTTATTATAGCCATAATTACGAAAGTAGTAAACCAATTCAAAAGCGATTATACTTAAGTCCTAATCGTCCTTACGACTTGGCATGTTATATCCACCGTCATATCGCCTACTCGTTAAGTCATTGCCCCGAACATTACTGCTATCAATAAAACGACAAAGAAAATATCTTAACAAAAAGTTTATATAATTCATTGTTCATGTATAAACTCTGCTAGATTATTTCAGCGCTGAAACGCAAAAAAAATAACGTTTATGTCTTTAATATAAAAACTTAATGTTCAGAATCTGCTAAGCCGTTTATGCAGAACCTACGAATACTTTAATAGCTTTTGCTTTAAATTTTAAAATACTTTAGAATTTCCGTGAAAAATTCAACAAACTTTACCTTGGAACGCACTAGTAAAATGAAATACCCCGTTTAAAAAAATGCTATATTAATTGGATTTTGGTTATGGCAGTTAATGTTCGGGCGCAACTTATGAAGATCATCCACCGCCATTGTTGCGACGCTGTAGGTTACGTACGACACATTAGTACGACAAAATTGTAAATACATAATTTTCTGTGATAACATGTGAAAGATGAGGATATTATTATTAGAACTGTGTGATTGCATATAAACTTAATAATTTGTCAGAGGCGCTGTATGATACGGAGAAACTGTCAACGACTTTGAATGTTACAATTTTAATGGCGTTATAAGCAATAATGGACTGTACCAAATATTAAATTTATGCTTGCACCTTCAGATTATATATCCGATTACGAATAAAATTGCACGTGTAATTGAACAGTGGTATGGTAGGTACAAATCTTTGACATTATTATTGTAAGAAACCTGATTGTTCATATAAATTGTTTTTATTCTAATTATGTGAGGATCGTTTAAAGGGTTATTCCTGTATGCAGTTGACAAAACCTTTAGTAGTTTAGTATCGGATATTACTCTTTAATATTCAAATGTCCATTTCAAATACCTTAAGTGGTTATAAATTTCTAGTTTTAAGCTTGTTTTCCTTTTTATATTTTATATCTGTTGAGTTTCTTCATAGTCTATTTTAAATCTCTATTTACGTTTTGTTATGACTATTTCAATTATTTTATTCAATGTATCTTATTTCTGTAAGATACAGTCGTATCTCTTAAATATCATGTTTAAGTTTGTACGTATATAATTTTAATTGGGTAGTTTTTGCTAGACATTAACATTGTTTGTTTCGTAATTTTCTCATTAAATATATTTAAATGGCTCCTGTGTGAACGAATTAGTTACTAGTGATTAATAAACATTGATAATGCCTGGGCGATTTTATAATAGTTAAATACTTACTTTTACATACTATAAATACGTAAGTTTCGGACAAATAGAATAAATTATTACTCATAGGCGTCATTTCGTTTGAAACCAGCGACCAAGAATATTTTAGTAAATTACATAATTAAATTTTTGAATATTCACAATTCGTAATTGCAAATTTATTACGTAGCTTTGTATAAAATTTATGTACTATATACAGCTGTAAGGACGAATCGGCCGGGCATTATGAGTAGTATAGTCCGTAACCAACACACCGCTGCCAAAACTATCGACATCGACCTCCACGTGATTAATCTAACCTCGAAGTTGTTTGATATATTATTATCGGTAACGATCGCCATGCTAACTTAGTCGTAATTTGTATTGTAATTCAATCGTTTCAAAGTGTTCGCAAAGAAAGGCATCCCGCGTAACTTGATCTGAAGAATGTTAGTATATTTCAATGTAGTTTTATTATTTAATGTGATTGACTCGTGTAATAAAACATTTATATTGTTATTGTATAGGTGTACGATTTCTGTTCTGTCATTTGTAATTGGGGTGTTAGGATACATAAGCCGATGGACTTTCGATGACTGAGTGGTAGTTCAAAGTGCGTCCTGCTTTAGTGTTCGTGATACCCTCGTATCGACTACGAAGACGTTACACTTCATACGTGTTTAAGACGTGTAAATATTGTAATATATTACGCGACCATTGTGTAGAGGTCGCCTGTGAAAATGTCTAGTGATATGTTACTAGTTAATATTAATGTTAGCTAGGTAATCTCGTCCCCAACTGTCCTTGAATTTAAGTTGGGTGTTTCACTGCCTTAAATATTAAATGAGAGTGTACGGTGTAATAGTTACCTTAAATAATACAGATAAGTGGCGTTTCAATATTCTTATATACGTTTTTTTATCGTTCGATATCACGTTATAACGTCGAATTCGCGAGTCATATTTTAAATGGAATTTATTTAATAGTAATTCGTATAGGATTAGCGACATATTAATAATTGGATATCATCGTTCAGAATGTTGTTCAGAATCAGCAATAATCGTTAATATATTAATAATAATGAACCCTTCCTTAAAGACCATTTTAATATCGAATACCTTATTACCTAATAATATTGTTAAATTATTATATTAATAACGTTTAATGTCAATGTTTTAACTCATTTCGTTTTTTGACATTACTAGTTGAGCTAGAAACCAATAATTACAATAGTTATGTGATTGTTCCCGCGATTAAGTATATTAAAATAAGTACTATAGCCTGCTCGCCTTATTAAAAATGTATCGATATCCAACGTAGGATGATCGAGTACAGTGATACATATACTAATAAATTTTGGACGTTAATTATGGCAGCATGCGTTTGATAGAGTTTATGAATGCTTATGAGCAAAATGTATAATTATTCATTTCCAATTGAAGTAGCAAAATTGTAATTTATAAAGAACTCAACATTTTAAAAGACAAATTTAACAAATATGTATACATAGAAACATCTTACTTAGAAATCTGATACTTGTGGCTACAAACACTTTAAAATAAAATTCCTATTCTTATTCAGTTAGACATTGCGGAATTTATATGGCCATGAAATATAACTTAACCTGCTATCCCCGCTTTATTATTTATTTTATGAAATACGGGATAATAAATAAAAAAATACACGGAAATAAAATAGTTATCATTTTCGCTCATAGGTCAAGTTAAAATGGCAGTGTATTGTTGTTCAGCTATATCGATAAATATAGGATGATCGATAGAAAAATGTGAGTCCAACGCAGCGTTTGTTAAAATAAATAAAAAGCACAAATTTAATGTCAAATAAAAATCGTTGTGTATAGTAGAGGATACGAAACAGAAGCGTCCTTCACCTATCTGCATATCAGATGAAACGTATTTTTTATCTAATATAAAGTATTCAGAGAAGTAACAAATAGGCAAACCGCTTAAAATGCATTGAAGGCTATGAGAAATTAAAAGCTTTATAATAGTCAAGATCAGTATCTTTTACCTGTGTTAATGGAGTTAGTTATAAAAATAGTAAATGAAGCTTAAAGTAGAAGCAAATGTTAAATTCCTTAATATTTCGGGTCAACACTATGAACCTACTCGTTTAATAAATGGTGATTACACCAATAACATTATATTACATAATTACAAATATTACAAATAGGGTACAAATAAAGTTAAATAACGTTGCTTGCAGTTTATAAATCAGGGTTCACATATTTGTTTACAAATAAAAAATGAGGCAGTGTGTACTATACGGTGATATTGAAGAAGGACGCAGAGCTCGGAGCGTCTGAATGATTAAAAAAAGTGCGCAGGCATTTGTTTGTTAAAAGACCATTAAATGCCGAGCATCATTTTAAAGCTACTAACAATTAATTTAAAATACAAATTGAAATAATCAAAAAATAATACAAAAATTTTAAATACTCAATGTTTTTCCTATTTTTTAAATCAGGATATAAATCAGGTATTAGGTACAATTGATAGAAAGAAATACGTTTCATCATATAATCAGATGGATGTATCGCGCTAATTCGGATCTTAGTCTAGTACAACAAGTAAGTTGATTAAGTCAGGTATCGTATAATTACATAGGTACAAATGTCGGCAATATTGCAAAACTTTTTCATGGTGAAACGAATTTATGTAAAAATAAAATATGTATAGGTACTTAAATCGTTGTCGGTATAAATAAAATAACTATTGTACAAAAGTTAGCAATAAATCATGACCGAAATATTTGAGAAACGCTGCGTTAGGTACAACCGCGTAAAGACGTTAAGTGCCACGTTACAACTGCTGAAAGTACTGCATCGATAATTTCGACAACGAAAGGTGCGACGCTACGCACTGTGACACATAATTTCGGCTGAAGTAACATAGGTTACTTATATTACGAATCTATTCAGCTGAATAGAATACTTTCGGCAGATGTTTCTCGACACTAAATCTGTAGGTACAGAGCGAAATAAAAGCGAAGTGAGTTAAGCCTGAGCCGCGTATCGTTAATGCCTGCCTTGTGTAATTGCTTTACGACGGTTATATTTTATATTAAATTTTTCATTATTATCGTATATTTTAGCATAGAAAGTTCATCGGCGTCGAGAGAGCACCATAGTATGTTTTTGGTACGTTCCAATAACTTTGCAGTATAGTGCAATCCTATTGATATTGTATTAATAAAGAACCAAATTAAAAAATTAGTAATTAAGTAATTTATTATCCTATAAATACTAAAAACTATACGCATGTTTTCACTATACTGATAAAATGGTTATGTACAATATGAAAGAGCTACTGTTTTATATATGAATTCTTGCTCGCCTGTAAAATTTTGCAGAATGAATCATATTATAAGATTGTACAATATGAATAAATGCAAAAAAGACATTTCCTCGATAAACTGTGTTCAATCATTAAACATACCTTTTTATTCACAACCTGTTTGAATCCACTCTCTCACAACCAACGTATCTTCTAGAAAACCTGTAAACCGATGCAACTGAAGAGGTCAGAGGTCTACAAATTTTCTTTGGGATGAAATAAACAAAATCAGCCTCAAATGGGATCTTTTCTTTCTTCTTACAGTAAACCCGTAGACCCCGTCCTCAAACTCCTACCTCATTACGAGCCGTGCTTCGGCCGTAGGTATAGCCGCTGAAAATGTTCTATTAAAATGCACAAAAATAATATGTATACACACACTATAACTTTCTATTACCTTACTTTTTCTCCGCTGGAAAAATATTGAGTGGAGCGCTTTTTGACAGTAGATTTCGACTAAAATTAATCAGCGCCTTAATTTATTTCCGCCCCCTAGCGTGTTTTGTCTAAAGCATCCAAGAGTAATAGTATTTTAAATTTAAAAAAAAAATGCAATTGTGTCGAAGCTTATCGTCTGCTGGGGCAAGGTAAAAAGTATTTATTTAGTAATAAGTACAGATATTTTGTGCTTTTACTTGTGTTATTTCATTCAAAAATAAAACGAATTATCAAATGTAACAATAATTTAATGACATTCAATATGTTGCAATTAGAATATTCCAAAATACAACTTCAATACACACGATTTTAACTTGGCATCAAATGTGTCTACAACAATGTAATTTTGTATCAAATTAATATTCTTCTCTAAATGTTCAGTTGTCGGAGTCAGCAGCGTCTGTCTCTAGCGAACTGACGTCAGCGTCGGCATCGCTAGCGGCTGGGACTCTGTTTACACGCCTTTGTATGTTCTCTCGAGGATATTGCGTTTCGTTGTCTGTCTCCGTAGCTGGAAAATTCATTTTATTTCTTAATCACTCAATTAGTTAAATGCGAAATCTATATATATATAAAAGGCAAAACTGATTAACTGACTGACATATCAACGCACAGCCGAAACTACTGTACCTAGAAACTTGAAATTTGGTACAGGGGTTCCTTTCATAATGTAAGTGAGCACTAAGAAAGGATTTTTCGAAATCCTACCTCCAAGGGGTTTTCGACTTCTACGCGGACGAAGTCGCGAGCAAAAGCTAGTGTTAAATATACAACTGGACAGGATAGGTATGCTTGGTCAAGATATGGTCAGGGTATGGTTGGGCTTGGTGGTAGTTAAGGAGGTCCTACGACAAGGTGCAAAGGCGGACGAACTCCATAGGTAGCGCGGCGCGACCCTACCCTACTTGGAGAAAATTAAGATAAGCAGGTATTTTGATAATGAAAACGAAACAAAATTAAAAAATAATTTTAAATCTCACTTTCAACGGTTCTAAAAGAAATATCAGAAGATGCAGTTGGCAAAAGCGTTGGTCCAATCATCGGGATAGTATTATTTGCTGATACAAGAAATGCCGATGGATCAATTAAGATGGCCTGAAAAATAAAATACGGCATTAGACTTATAAAATAGTAATACATCTAAGTTTTTCCGAAAAAATGATCACCATTTTTTCTCCAAAAGCACAATTAACGTTTTGAATTGCCGATATTGATGAATGAACCATTCTGCTATTAATTTCTATATAACGATTCACTTCATGCCATTAAGTAGAAGATATCTAACTAAATAATGCAATATGGCCATAAAATTGCTTTATGTAGACAGCTTTATGTAAGTAGTTTTAATTTAAAATATTTCGAATATCTACTAAATATAGCTTGATAAATAATATTTCGGTACATTGATAAAAGCTTGTATGACAATGATCATTTACCTCACTCTGGGGTCCCGAAGACACATCACTGGAACTGATGGAAGTGCCTCTGCCTGAACTGTCTTGTGATTGATCGCTGTGCATACCACGGCCATCCCCCGCACCCACGCCCACTCCAAAACCAGGTTCCATTATATTGCCGTTCACGTCATACTCCGGTTCAGCAAGTGCTTCATATGGTTCAGGAAGCTCTTGCCCTTCTTGTGGGACTTCTGCCTGGAACTACAGACGTGTGTATCGTTTGCTGTATTGTGCAATGGGACTTTCAATTTTGATTTCACTTGCGTTCCAATTACAACTCGATATTGATCATATGAAAATAGTATTAGATTATGATAGTATATGAATTTAAATCGAAAATATTCTATTTAATTAAAGATATTTTGGATAAGATTAAAATTTTAAGTTTTCAAATTTCAAATTCACTGAATTTTAATTCACATATATTCAAGTATTCTGAAACGCAGCGAAACATATACAGGAATAAGTAACAAAATATTGTACTAAATGTCTTAGTTCCCTTACTGACTGCTGTTGACTTATAACATGAAAAAGCCAATTCGGAACAAAAGCATCATCTTCGACGTTACATGACTCGTATGTATCAGAAGACCTTCCTGACACAAATAATTCTTCCGAAGTCTAAAAAGATACATATAAATATACTTTTGTTTATTAAAAAGTTAAAATCATGAACAATAATTTCATGATTTAACAAACGGCTGTCACAATGCGGTGTATACTTACAACTTGACGAGCAACTTCTAAGGCAAGATTTCCTGTTTCGGGGTCTACAAGACTAATATACTCTGGTTGGTCACCAACAACCGGTTCCCCGTCCATAGAAAATCCACTAAATACTTGTACGGCCAAAACACCTCCCGTATTCTATAAAAACATATATCATTTTAACTAATCGATAATCAAGCTTCTTATACAATGTGCGAGAAGTAATACATTGATTTCATTGAATCATCTTCCCTTCAATATCATAATAATATTAAAACAACTATTTCTATAAAGGTTATTAATACCCATCATAAAAACCCAACCCAAATATATACCTTCGTAACGTGCTGATCTTTTCTTTCAAATATATCCCGTACAGTTTTCGTATTAGAATTTTGTTGTGGAACTAAAGTGTTATCTAAGTCATTCTGCACACAATATTCGGTAGATCTAAATGAAAACAAATCAGTATCGATACTCCTTAATCTTGAATGACTTGAACCCAGCGTAGCCGGGTTTTCTAGATCAGACTCAAAAGAATAATTCAGTAAAGCGTTTTCTAAATCACTTCCAGAAATATTGCAATTGTTCTCATTAGTAACGACAGTCTTATAGCTGACTGGCGACGAAAATTCATTTATATTAATTTCGTGATCATCTCGGGTCAATATTACGGTGTCAGAATCTGAATCATGGTTATCTTGTGATCTTTTGATAAAACTCAACCTCTCTTCTATTAATTGTTTCATAGCCGCGTTAATTTTACTATTTGACCTCCTTATACTATTTTTTGTACTAGTTAATTGAACATTAGTACATTCTTGATCCTCTGTAGTAATCATACTTGATGTGTCTAATATGGGAGTAGATGAACGCGTCAAATGATTTATTTCTGGTTTGTCACTTTTACTCTTACTAGAAGATTTAGAAGTTTTATTCAACGACGACTTGTTAAAAGACGAAGAGCTTTGCTTGATTTTTTTATTATTATCTAGCTGCTTATTTTCTAATAATTTTGTATTAGAACTATTGAGTTCCTCTGCATTATTATCGGATTTTTTACGTATTATCAACGGAGAGCTTTCTGCATTAATTTGTAACATGAATACATTTTTATTTTTACCATCAACTTTTACTTTAGAACATTTATCTACATCTCTTCTGTCATACTTTTTTGAAGTTTCGGGCAAATTCTCCTTATTTTCACAAAAAACAGGTGACAAATTAACAATTTTTGTACTTTTACTACTTTTAACATTTTTTTTATTTTTGCTTTTTTCAGAACTATCAATAGAGATGTTTCCTAAATTGCTTTTTTCTGGAGAAGTAGAATTCTTTTTATTACTACTAGTATTTGTCCTTATTGGCAAGGCACGCACAGTTGCTATACTGTTAGGAGAAGAACATGGAGAGCTATTTTGAGAGGGCGGACTGTAGTTGTTTTTGGAACTATTTAGTTTGGTTAATGCCTTTGAATTTGCAGATGATGAATTAGCACTTCTCGAATTCTCTATCTCATTGCGAAATACTAAATAGGTTATGTTTTTTTTCTTTTGAGTGTTAAACTTTAACAAACTTTCCTTTAAATCTTGTATATTATCTTTTAAATTTTCTTCAGTTTTCGATCGAATGAAAGGTGGGACCGGCTTCTCATTTGTTTTAAGTGTTTTTGTACATTCTGCCTTTCCATTTAATTTGTTTATTTTAAAAACGGGCTTCCTTTTACTAACATTTAAACGCGAATTGTTGTCGCTAATATTTTCATCTTTATTATTGTCTTTAATATGAGTACATTTCACAACAGGCTTATTTTTTAGTGTGCGTATGTTTTTGATGCTTCTTTTTGGCATTAAACTGGAAAAGATTTTTTCATATTTATAACAATTATCTACTAGAAAATCTTGCGGATATTATTATTTTATCTTACACGTACCTCGTGACAATTTTGGAAGACACCTGCCAGAAATAAAGAATAATATTATTTTTGTGTGCTTAAATAAAATATATTATTTTAATTCAAAAGATCACAATATACCTTCTTTACATTTTTATTAATTCTTTCTCCTTTTGTTGAACTATTTGCAAGTAATCTCTTCGGATCTTTATTTATTGGTTCTTGTTTTGTTTTTGCGTATTTAATATTATCCGTGATTTTCATTACTTTGTCTTTCTTTATAGGACATATTTTCTCTTTCGATTCAACTTTTTTCTTTTTAATCAGAATATCGCGTTTTCTAGATACAATGTGCGCGCACGGACTTTTTCTAACTAATATCTTTGGCCCGTTTCTTTGCCATTCTCCTTGAAATACCACATCCTCAGAAACCTGTCTATCCCTGTAACTGTGTACATAAATTCCACAACAGCTTAGTTTCGGTCTTATATATTTTGTGACAGATATTTTTTGTGTCATTCCGATATCACTTTTATTATTTAAACAGTGAAAGGGAGATTTAGAAAAGTTACTATAAATACCCAGTTCAGGAGGTGAATCTTTTGTATTTAAGCTTGCAATAGGTGTAAATATTTTAGTATCTGCGTCTAACTTTATGTAATTCTCATGAGTCATTGTTGAACATTCGACGGTATTTATTAAATTTATATTAGAATCTTTTATTTTTATAGGTTGTTTTTTAAATACTGGCAAAAAGTCGCAATAGATATTTTCGTCTGTTATTGTTCCAAAATTTGCAGAATGCTTGTTCATTCCTAGGTTTGCAAGCGAATCACTAATCTTTATTCCAGTTTCACATATATTAGGCGCATTCATCAGAGAACTAACAGCAGAAGATGTTGGACATACCGCTAAAACGTCCGTGCCACACTGAGCATCTGCACTTACGTGCCGAATACCTTTTGAAGTACTCGGCTCATTTAAATCTAAGAAAATAATCTAACTTTAATTAATAAATATTACTTAGTT
Organism: Polygonus leo; assembly: GCA_018250455.1. Classification (NCBI taxonomy): domain Eukaryota; kingdom Metazoa; phylum Arthropoda; class Insecta; order Lepidoptera; family Hesperiidae; genus Polygonus; species Polygonus leo. Next base: position 13,099 of record DWNR01001465.1, read on the forward strand.
CAAAGAAGTTACTTAGTTAAATGTATAACATTTATTACCGTTTAAAAATATGGTTTCAGAATTAAATGCTTCAATTGGCACCATATAATCAAAACTGTCGTCTTTTGTCACGTTAATAACCGTTTCAAGTAATGCTTCGGATTCCATAACATCAGAATTATGATCCATTTCAGTGGCAATAGTTCGCCGTAAAGCTATTGTTTCTTCTAAATCCTCAGTCACGATATCAATGAAAATACTTTCTTTTGTAGCTGCCACGTTGCCAGATGAATAGACGAAATTGTTATCTTCATTACAAATTGACGAATTAATTAATTTCTCACTTTTTTCTGTACTTAAATCTTGATAGCACAGCTCGATTAAACTCCTAGGAATCTGAATTTAAGAAATCCAAGATTATTTTGAAAGTATCTTATTTACTTAGGAGACTCATTTCATTTTCAGTGGAAATTTAGTACTTGATTTATCTAAAAACGGCGTGAGGGGTCTATGAACGGTCGGATGATCGGAGCAGTGTCTGGTGTAGTCATAATTTATATTGTAAAATACTTAGTTATCAGAGTTAAATTGAAAAAATCGAATATAATATAATTCAGTTAAGAGTTAAGTGTAGATGTAAAAAGCACAAAGCTATACATGGAGTATATAAATAAAATTTAAAATTTTAAGTCTCACAAAAGTCTTGTACCCTTTTTTCGATCTTGCTCCCATCCCGCTTAGTGCGTGTATCGTATAATAAGGTACTTCGTACAAAAAGCTACTTGAGGCACAGTACAGTTCAATGATAGACAAATAACTCAGTTACAACAAGATCAAAAAGGTCAAGATATTTTTTAAGTTACAAAATTAAATGTAAACATCAAACGAGGTGACCACATGCGCACACTTTAAATAAAATATACATTGTAGCCCATCGACATTTATTTTGTTACCAATCCCTAATAATTGTAGTACTTCAAGAAGAGAAAAGTTAAAAATTTACCATACCTTTCAAACTAGAACTTAAAAGTGCTACACCTCTATTCCGCGTAGCCATGTGGTAATGTGTATGCACCTTATTAATGAAATATTGCAAGTAATGTAAACAGTGAATTACGTACAGGTTTAGATGAATTTGACAGGAAATTATGATGTTCCTTATTTTCCCTTTTTGGTTTATTGATTGTGTAACTTTTATACTCAACAAACTCAATTTGTTTGCTGTATTTTCTAGCTAATTGTCCAGAACTGGAATGCTTCTTCGATAACTTTTTAATCAACTTATTTTTACTCTGTCTCTCTTTTATTTTACTACTTTTAGCTACTCTATTTATTTTACTTCTTGAATTAACTGGCAAAGCCGAACTGTGTTGTTCCTTTTTATTAATTTTTGCAGACTTTTTACGAGTTCGTTCGTATCTGTATTGAGAATCATTCGACGTGTTCGAAAGAGAACTTTCAACGTCAGCAGGAGAAACCGCGTTAAAATCTCCGTCTACCCAAGCTTGTGTTATTTCAAGGCGTATTTCCTCTTTACTTTCAGATTTTATAGATTCTAATCGTACTTCACCATACGTTGATCTAGGTTCTTGAAAAAATAGTTAACTTTAAATTAGAATTACACCACGTAGGCAATTTAATCTGGAGAATAATTGACTTAATATTTTTATGTAGTACCTAACACAAACGGATCCAGTTCATTGCTTGTAGCACTCATGTTATCTTCAGCATAATGCACCTCTGATTTTACTATAAATTTTTCATTGTCTTTGTCTAAAAATAGGACAATTATTATTTATAAATAATTAATTCCACAAATCCACATATGAAAAGGAAGTATCCTTGTGACTAAATGCAATAGAGCGCTATGACATGGAGTTCTTCAAAAAAGGTGCGAAAAGAGCTCTCCTTCAAAGCCGGCGATGCATTGGCGATT
>DWNR01001466.1:0-15012 GCA_018250455.1 Polygonus leo
CGGCATAGCCTAGGGGATCATTGGGATACGCAAGCCCCCCCACCACGACAAGGTGGCAGCTCCAGCGGGGGGGGGATTACTTAACCCTTACCGTGTAAAAAGTTTACGCTGGCCATGTAATTACGTAGGCTTTTTTTATACGCATAAGTGACAAGGGCCCTGGCCAGATTTGTAAATTTTTATTTACATTTTTTTTATGCTTTGGCATCAAAAATACTTATAACCCTAAACTTTTAAATTCCTACTCGTTTGGTACGTCAGATAGTCTAATATATTATATATTTCTTGTGTTCGTGTGTTAGTCATTGAACTCCTCCTAAACGCCTGGATCGATTTTTATGTTTTTTTTGTGTGATATTAAGTTGATTCGAAAATGGCTTAAATTCACAATTCGAACCGATAGGTGATAAGGATGGTCCACCCCAAAAACTTTTTCTTTATTTTTGGACAAATTTTTTTGAGTTAATTTTTTTATGAAAACCTATACACCCCTAAATTTCACCCTTCTACTAATAACACCCATTTTTATAATTTTATGGCAGATCAACGTTTGCTGTATCAGCCAGTGTTATATAAAACTTAATTACGTCAAGTTGTATACCGATATTTAAAACTAACATATATACCAGCAACCCTACACCAGAACAAATTAGCGTGGAAGCCAGCTATCGTCGAGGGTTGGGTACTTCATTAAGGCTTGTAGTCTTAACAATGGGGAGGCTAATTGTGTTCGCCAACAGAATAGAAAATACTCGTAAACTCTATAAATAAGACGTTGAATAAATTACCTAGCTAAGTGTAAGCTTAAAAGAAGGAATTATCTAATTTCCTCTTAATTATTCTTGAGGAAGGATTCTTGTTAACGATGGGCGAATTAGTTTGTGGTTAAAATTTGAAATAATTATTTTATGAGATATAATAGAACGGACTCCATGAAAAAAGGGAACAAGTTTTTGAACTAAACAATATACAAGCAGGTCTCTATGTTTCATTTGTTTTATTATTTATTTACTATTAAATTTGTCTATGCTATGCACAAACTCTCCAGATATACAAATTTAGGTATCTCTATCCCAAAAATTACTAAACCAATTTTGATGAAACTTGCACTATTCCCTAACTTGGAATTGAAAAAGGATTATATCTATAACTTTTAGTATCCGAAAAATTCATATTCAAACATAATGCTATTATTTACAACAACTATCCACAAAAAAATAAATCAGTTTACGACGATTAAAAATGTCGAGTAAAGAAAACCAAAACATTTGAAGCCATATTATGAACCTTTTTCATTGAAGTCAGTTATAAATACTGCCATTTTTATGCCAATAATAAATATCGCCATCCAATGTGATCCCAACACTGTCCTATTTATCCGGAAACAATGGATACCATTCCTTTTGTTCTATTTCAAACGCTTCATTCAAACATTCAAACGTGGATGTCTAGAAAAGCAAAAAGGACAATAAAAATGCCTGGATCCGGAGCAAATTCCCTAAAACTAACATTTGTCTGACTGGCCATAAATCAAACTGAGGATGATAATTTTGTTTTTATATATACAGCTTTTTTTGAAGTGAAAACTTCTATAGCAAGGATATAATGGAAAAGCGTCAGAGCCATGTTTACGCTTAAGGTATTGCAAAATAGTCTATATTACTTAACGAAGAAACTCAAATCGAGTGTCAATTATTACGTCGTTTTGTTCCTGTGCACCGCTCATAAGAACCAATTGAACGCGTTCAGCGACAAAGCTGCGGCCCAAACCTTCGCGCTCTTTCTCTTTTACGCATCGATACGGCGCATCGTAGTACAGTTCTCAGCAGTAGTGACTGATTGAAAAATCGCTCTACGGCGTCAAGAATTACGTAATAAACATATTTACCATATTATCATATTATAAGTTTTCACTTCTGTCGGCAGTCCCTATGACTGGTTTTATATTTTCAGTTGGTAAAACTCGAACTAGTGTAGTTCGACGAGGAGGTACCTCCGCCATGCTCATAATCATGCGCGTAGCAAATCTTCGAATGTGCGAATTCTTGCTATACTTAAACACGAGACGAACATCTTAGTCCTGTGGGGTGGCTTCTTGAGTTCTTCACAAATATCCATAAACAATAGTGACCACCACGTATTATCAAGTGGACTGCATGGCGGTTTGCTACCTTTAATCGATAAAAAAGCAGTTGAAAAGACAAACGTATTTCCTGGTAAAAGAATCTTTACCGCATTATTAAGTTTGAAGAAATGTTATTACTACGAAGAAAAGCTTTATTCTAGTAACTTGACTACCTAGTAACCAACTTGAATATAAGTCAGAAACAAATACGGGCCGCGCAAAACACAATCAATGCTAGGAAATTTTAAACAAGCTCATGCGAGTTGAACTAGGTAGAAAGTCGACACACATCGGAAGTTTTCCAATATGCATTATTGACAGAACAAGGCGTAGGGCTGCCTCGCATGGACGTCTTTTCAACGATAACGAGATGACGACTATAAGGAGTCGTCAAGTCGAAAATTCGCAATGTAATCGCTCAAGTGTCATTTTTAGGCAACGCAGATGACACAGTAGAGTTCTAATATCTAAATTAATAAACATACATAACAACAACTTTAATTTTGCATTAAATTACGTGCATTTATATGCAACTGGGATATTTCCTATATGTATTGCTGGACTATAAGTGTCGAAAGCGTTACAATATTTATATAATAAAAATTTCAAAAGCCGAAAACCGACATTTTCGAAAGTTATGGTGAGAAACGACATTTTGGCATTCTGATACTATAAGAAGTTGTTCCCTATCGTTTGTATCGTTTTCTTCTTTTATGTTAATGGGAATCAGACTTTTATTCACATAGTATAAAAAAGCCCTAACGTTAGCAAACACTACCGATCCTTGGAAGCAAGCAAATGATTTTATTTATTCAACGGCTGACTATTGTCAATTTTCTAAATAGCTGATGTTCATTCTCGCAATATCGTTAAAGCGTTATGCTTCATATAATATGTACCCGGCAATTATTAACATATGCACTTTATAACATATACTATATAAAGCACAATAATTGTTTCTCGGAGGATTACGAGGGTGCTTAGTAAAATATACCAAACTGTCTACGTTTGTCGCATGCTATGCAATCTATTATTAGTAAAAGACATCTAAGTATTCCATTTATATTATATCCTATCTACATATATTGCAAGCCAACTACCTTCTAAGCTATTGTTAGTACATATTAGAATTCTTCGTCGACAGCTAGAAAATTGTATATTTATATTGTATTATCCTCAGCACTCGCAAAGAAACGTCCACAAAGAAATTCCTCCTACAACTATGAGTATTAAAACGTTCTTTCAGTAATTTAAACGATTCTAACTGTAGAGAAATAATGTATACAACTACCGTACAATTCTTTTGTGAATAGTTTTATTCTTTACCGATACGTTTTGCTCACTCCCTTCTCCATCTATTGTAAAGATAACATAATGGAAGAAACCTTAAGTTGCTGTGGAATATATACTAAAAAGTCATTCCCATTTATTTTGTTCAAAATATAAATGTCACAGATGTCGAGTGCATCTTATACTTTTTCTTTTTCTTCCATACATCCGCCGCTTTATACGCCATTTACGCAGCTTGAATCTTTTCCCTGAAACGTGTTGTAAACGTACGTCTTCCCGGCAGTTTGGTGTCTTCCTTTTCTGTTTCGAAAACACTAGTGAGAAAAATGCTGCACGTCTTAAACGAATAGTTCACAGTATCGCAAGTAGGTATTTGCAATATTATTAAACATAAAAATGGGTTAATATAATTGTTGTCTTTGATTATTTATGGCTATTCAATAGTTACGTTTTAAAACATAAGTAATGTGTAACAAGTACATAACTACTGTGTTATACGTATTTTCATTGTGTGTATTGGTTTTTTTTGTATTGTTAATGGAATTGATGTTCTAATATAACTTGCAGATTAATAAAATATCATAAGCCAATAATAAATTTCCATTTACTCTTAATGACCTTTTACAAATTTTCTACATTCACTCGAAAGTACAAAATGCCATCCAGCATTATAAAATGCCCTATAAATTTGAGGTATATCTTAATTTCTAATTAAGCATTAAATTGCAGAACAAAAGTCGAGGTCAAATAAATCTCTCATTCTCATCAAGGCAACAACATCCTTGAAATACACATGAAATTACATGAGTCTAACAAACGAGCAAGAAAATAAGATATATTAGTACTCCCATGAATCATCACTCAAAACCCAATTACCGCCAGTTTGGATAACTTCCCTCGTTTTAAAGCTGAAGATTTTCCGTCTGAATTTCCGTAATATATGTGTATCAAATGAACTTTTGTTTGACTCATCAACGCGTCTAAATTTCTGAATATGTAATGGTATTACGAGGGTTTATCGGAGATGAGCCTCCAATAAGAATAAGGGATCGCTCAACGCTCAAATTACGAAGAACGGAAAGATATTCGTTCACAAAAACCCGGCTAGATCCCAATGTATCAAGCACATCTCGGAAGTTTGCGAAATTGTGCGCCATTTCATCTTGTTGATAAAAAACTTAAGTGCGAGGGTTTTCGTTAAAATTTCTACTCGTAAATGTTCGTGATAAAGAAGATAAGGACAACCGCTACTATCTTTAATATATCTCATTCTTCAGGATTCTGTAAGTAATTCTTCAGGATTAAGAATCCTGTGAAATGTTTACGTAAATGGAAACTTAGTAAGAATAAAATATCTGAAACTATCCAATAGGATACACGTATTAAGGAAAGTGTCATTTTCTTGGCTGGTGATTTTGAAACAGATTGAGAGCACTGACTGAAATTGATTACCACGCGTTGCTTCTCGTGAGAATAAAAATGACGTCCCACAGAGAAGAAATATTGATACTATAAGCAAAAATTGACGTGATAATGAGGGACTCTAGCTCTTAATGAAATCTTACTTCTTTTAAATAATTAGTTACTTAACCAAAATTCTTAATAAATAATATTTCCTGGTACGGAATATATAACTTTTCAGCGTCAAAGTAGTTATAAGGGATAAGAGTTACCCATCCTAATTCAAGCTAATTTCTTTGGCTTCCGTTATACATACCCGATGTGGATAACTTACACAGATGAGGCCTCAGCTGACAAACCAGTTATTAGTTAAGGTGTATTATAAAACAGATACCCACCCTCATTATCCTCCGTGGTTGCCGACTTCACTTGTACCCGAGGCGAACATCTTAGTCTTCAACGTAGCAACGCATCTGTGATCAATCCTAGGTATGATTTAAATATACTAGGGGATGATTTCTGATGTCCATGGGCGGCAGTAACCACTTACCATCAGATGGACTGCATGCTCGTTTGCTACATTTATGCGATAAAAAACGCTAGCAGAACGCAATGTGGGAAGCAAAACAAATTAATAATAAATAAATTATTACCAACATTGTTTATCATAATTTTGCTGCCGACTTTGGATTTTTTGTAAATTCCCATATTATATAGGATAGTTAGCAAACAAACCTGCAGTTGCAATCGACCTTATGGTAAGTGGCACTGTCATTCATGGAATTTTGTAACCAACACAGAGTACAACTCAACCTGATGTTTACCACCGATGCGTTGCTACCCGTGAGGACTAAGATATTTTTCCTTAGTAAGTGCAACCAACAACCACGGAGGATTATAAGAGCGGTTTACTAAATTTAACACACAAAATCTAAATATAGAACAATCACAACAGTTACGCAACAATAAAAATATGGTGTAAATCGAAGTAGCGCTAACATGGACAGGGTTTCCTGGGAATTAATGTAAAATACGTAAAATATGTCCTTAAAAATTACATTTGTTGATATTTTCACAATGTAATTAGCGATTCAAGATATATAATGTATAAATAATAAACTTAAATAAAGCGGACGTACCCAATCTATGGAATTTTGGGAACTTCAACCAAGATTTCCAATATCATAACAGCAAGCAACATGTATTACGTACTATTATGCTCGTATGAATAATTTAATTAGTAAAGTTATGTTTACCGAGGATAATCAAAATTGAACTTTGTTATCGTTTCAAGATAAGCTTGTTCAATATTCTCGTATTAAATAGAGTATTAAACTACTCGAGGCTGGATGGATACATATATGTATAAACTTTGGAGAACTAATTCAAAATAGCGATAAACTTATTTTAATGGAAGTTTGTAATGTAGAAAATGAAACCTTCATTCGTTAATATAGATACTCATTAGTAATAAAGAGATAACACTGATAGTTATTAGAAATTAAAAATAATTATGTACTAACCTGGTAATATTATATCGCATTTCAAAGTTGTCTCCCCTTTTAAGCAAGATTGCAAGTGATGGAATAAATGACTAAAGCAATGAGCCTATTAGCCATTAGCTATTAGTCATCTTTTCACTCTTTTTTTTAAGACACCCAAATCATATTTAGATTTCCAATACAGAATACCTCTAAATTTTTCTTTTATTTTTGAAACTAAGTAGTCGGCACTGTAGGATGATGGGGTTAAAACGCTAAAAGAAGTATATAATTTTTTTTCTTGAGTAACACCGCAACAAAAGTGGTAATAAATCAAAGAAGTCATAAAAAAAACCATATTTCTAAAATTGCCTATTCTAATAACTTTAAGAGTGACCTAGGTTAATTACTTGAAGTACGTAGTCCCGAGTAATTTGCATTGGGTGTTCTTGCAACAAGAGAATAAGAATAGACTCGCCTCATACACTTTTTAATTATGGTAACATAATTAGAAGAAAAATATATTTCATTTCTTAGTACTTTATGTAGTATTAAAACGTGTTGAGTGGTAAAGGAAATACATTTAAAAACAAAATACGAAAATAAACATTTGGAATTATATGAGTCCATTGAAACATAATTTTTTGCATTTCTTTTTAATTCTCTGTTTCGCAAAGTGCCGAACTTAGCATTTTCCTACATTTTTTGGTTGGATTACTTTCTAGGCCAACATACAAAGTAGCTACATTTTCAATATTTTCGTATTAACCTTTAGCCTTCTTTAAGTGTTTGTTTTAGTTTGAAATGTAAAGTACGAGCAATCAGCTTCTGAAAAATATTTTTTTCTCGACATTCTGAATATTTCAGCAGGTGCTCTGCCTAAAGATCTAAAAAAATATTCATGAAAATATTCTATTTAATTTTCGAGTTAGCGTCCTCTTGAACAGGTTCACTCATTTATTCATCAGTTGTTTTATTGACATGATATTTAAGATTCTTATCACATATGACATTGTGCATAATTCTGCGTGCAGATATTTTTTTAGAGGAACCAAAACTACTTACAGTACACAAAGTAGCCTGATTTCCATTCATGCATGTTGGTTTAAAAAAAAGTTTGCTTTCTATTGTAATACATTCATACCACAATACTGTTTCCAAAAATACATTACATTCACATGGTCAGGCAAATTTAAAAACAAAAGGTAAAGAATATAAAATCTATGTGCATGGCTTATAGCTTGTGAAAAGGTTTGATTGCCTTAAAACTAGGGCTGCTTTAGATTTCATGCTGATGTTAGGTCGACTGGTACATGTATACAAGTATATAACATGTATACAAATGGTATAATGACTGATGAACTACAAGCGACCGAGACAGCATTGCATTAGAAGACGTATTCAATGTTAAAAGCTTGGATTCAAAGAACGGAGTACCAGTGTACTTGGAAAATAATCTTCCTCTTAGATTATGTGGAACATAATAACATATTTGTTAAATCACTGCTGAAATTTAAAAAATGCTAAACAATGTAAATGGAGACGGGCAGCGGGACAAACTGAATGTATATAATCGATTATTGGGCTTAATGGTGCGCCTTGGGAGAGGTCTATGTCTAGGAGTGGATTGACACAAATTGAAGAGAAACAGAGATTAGATGAATAACTTAGCAGAAATATACTGTTAATTCAGGTGCTGACTACTTAATTCAATGCCATTTTACTGTTAATATGGTAAAAAATACATACTATTCTGAAAACGTCAACTTTCAAATAGAAATATATTTACTCGTATACTCATCTCATTTGCACATTGAATTCTGTGAATGCCTACGTTTTCCGGAATATCTGAATTAAACATGAGCTCAAGTATGATAGGTAAACAACCTTACTAGAAAGAATTGACTTAGGATACTTATAGATTTTTTTTACATTATTTTTCGAGAAAATGAAATTAAGCAAACTCATTTGAAATAAAAAACGTTCTATTTTGAAGCCCATTAGCAGATATATTTCATTACTGTTATTGTTTTATGTATTATTCTAATTTACGTGATTCTAACTTTCTTCCATTTGATATTAAAAATTACTACATAGAAACATCTTATTCAATAGTACTAAATTCCTCGGTACAATACAGATAATAGCTAAGATATTGAACAGAGGAACGCTGTGAGATTCCGCAGACACTGGATACAAAATCCTGGAAAAATTCAATACTCTTTCAATACAAACATTATGCCACGTTTTACCTTAGAACCCTCCAAGCTCTGTAAGTAAATGGATTGCCTCTGACAGTAGTAGTAGTTGTATCGAGTACAGTCACCAAGTATAGAGGGATAGAAAAACTTATTTTATACTCGATACTGTTTCGAATTACGATTTCTTCCCTTTTATCGCCAAACAAATTCTCGGCGATACCCTCAATCGCATAACTTGTTTTAAAAACATATTTAAGAGTTCCATAACAGAAGGGTTCCGTAATAAAATAAATGAAGTGGGGATCCCACTCGTTTTTCATTGATAACGGTACGGGACTCTTCATGCGCGAAACCAAGTGCGAGACTTGGCCGGGGTTTTAGTATAAATTTGGACTTTTACCCAAATTCGTCTCAATCTTAAGTACGATACAAACATACTTCGAGCTAACTTCTTACAATATCATGTATAGAAGACGATCTACCATCCGATGGATAGTATGCTCGTTAATCTTTATAGGATAAAAATTGTGGAATGAAAAAAATATATAATCCTGTCGTAGTGTGGTCACTGTAGCCGTTTCAACAAACCGGCTAAACAGTGCCTTAGGCTACATAAACTCAGAAATCACAATAACATGTTAAATTCTCTTTTATACCACGTTTATACAAATACAGCCGTATTATATTTCAGTTTTGTGCTTCCTACGATTCTCATTATTTTCACCAGCGTTTTTATAGCCAGCTGAATTTATACTGAATATAAATAAGACTTGTTTACTTTTCAATCAATGTGTTATCCCGGATTCATGTTTTATAAAATATTTGCAAAGGGTTTTATAAAACAGAAACTTTAGCCAAATATTTTTGAGGCAAAAATATGAAATTCAAGCAAAAAATTGCAAATTGATTTTATAAGGATGCCTCTTAAATTTTATTATGCCAGTTAAACACTGCCTTTAAAATAAATCACCGTTCACATTACGCCGCATTTCACGTAAATTGAAAATTGGTTCAATTTAATTAATACCGAATAAAGACGAAACATTAAAAACCAACAACGGAATGCAATAAAGAAATAATTCTGGCGGATCTCCATTCGTCGAGTAAAATCGTAATTAACTTTAGATAACATTTCAACGCAACGAAATATAAAATTGGAATTACTTCTGTGTCAGTAAATTGCTTCGACGCTGCACGCTTCGGTGGCCAATTTAAAGAGAGATACAGTCAGAGGCAGCGGCTCTCAACCTTTAATCTATCCGGGTGTTGCGCGCAGTTCGCCTGACATTAAGATACCAACATAGAATGCAGCCAAATGAATATAACAAGACATATCTCATTTCACACCTTTAAAATAACGCACTGGATTCCATATTTCAATATCTACTAAATTACGTTATTTATAAAACAAACCTTATATATACATTTAAATTGTAATTATTGCAACATAAACATTGCGTTTACACAATACTACGATCTATTTTATCTGTAAATCATCGGCATTTGACAATAAGGTAACTATTAAGTTTCAAACTAATCGTAATATCCCACGTCGACCACGCTGGCTTAGTGCTAATAGCTTATATATTACGAAATTAATAAAAATTTCTAAGAGAAACCCTTTTCCACCAATTACAGGTTGGCTTAGAGTAAGGAACTTATTTATAGATGCGATGCGATGTGCAATATGTATATGATGAAATAAAGAACTACACACGAAACATTAACAAAAACTACAACTATTCCGTCTAATATACAAATACTCGGAGGCAAATAGAAAAGATTGAGCATCACTGTTCTAACAGATAAGTTAAAATAAAAGAAACTGACATGGCTAGCACCGTTTCATTTAGCTTAAGCGGTAGTTAGTCACGAAGGAACTGGAAAAGTACAAGTTTACTTAGCTTCAACTAAATATCTTTTGTACGATCGTCCCTTTTATACGTACTACGCTCCATGTATTAATATTTATGTACGCGTGGATTTGAATACAAGACGTGCTGCTATCTTTTTCTGACTTCAAAGGTAGGTTCTATAGCAAAGAAGTAAGTTCGATATAGGACTGTAGTTACGTTTGGCCACCAATATTTCCATGAATTATGCACCGAGTGATTTTACTTTTGTTTCAAAGGTATACTCCGAGATACTTCCGTTTTCAGTGCGCCTTCTTAGGTAAATTAATGATTTTTAATTTACCTAAGAAGAAAAATAATAGGCTTGAATTCGAATGGCTACCATGAGAGCAAAGCCAACGTTCTATTCCTTGAAGTTAGCGACAAATTCGAAAATTAAAATTTACTCAAACTGCGAAAATTTACTCAAACCACTTGTATAAAGTACGTATACTAGCTCAAAGTTGATTACAGATTTAGATGAGATTTAAAAATAGCTTTAATAACGAGAGTAATAATGTCAATAAGGAGATTGAAAAGCTATTGAAGTTAAATAGGTTGGAAAATGGCGTAATTTGGCAATATTGTGATTTGAAACGACGGAGATTTGCCCACAGCTCGTGAAATTGTTATTATCCCAATTTTTGTTTCTTTTTTATTTGTATCTAAAAATCAGCGACCGTTTGGCATGAAAGGTTTTTGGGTGGCGAAAACGTCTAAGCATGAGGAGCACAGATAGTTCTATTCTAGAATTTTCAACAGCATATGTGCAAACGCCAATTTGCACATATGCTGTTGAAATAACAGCAATTAGAGATTACATATCTCCCGTAGTCACTAAAAGGCTGATTAACGGATGGACAGATAGATAGTGATAGTGGATATCCATCCATCCGGATGTATACGGATCCTTTGACGTACAAAGAAAATTATCCGATTATAGATAAAAGATTATTTTGTTGATCCCCCTGAGTAAGAACTGAGGCAACATCTTTGAATGAATGATTATGGAATGCGCGAAAGTTAATACATTTTATTATTTTAATACATTTTATTAAAAGTACAAGTAAAAAGTACTGCAATCAAAAATATTTTATTTCGCTGGCTATAAAACCATAATAGAATCCAATTGATGCCGCCTAAATTTAATGATATGAAATATATATTTTATTCCAATCAATCAGTGGTTTACGTAGGCAAATAAAATGTTATGAGCCTCTTAATTGAATTTACTCCCAAAATGTATATTTTATGTACAAACCAGTGAGCGGTTTAAAGAGAGATGTAAACTCAAAATAACATGCATATAATGTGAATTATTTACGTTGAAATGTATATTTCTTTAATTTCAAATATATTTTTTAAAGACAAAACGCCATGAAAATGGAATGAATTTTGTTGTTATACGTCAATCGTTTCAGCTTGCGTATAAACTTAACTAAAACACCCGAAGAACTCTGTTCTAAATAAATAAAAATATTTTTTTCCATACAAAAATTAAATCTGCTTTTCGAAATCCGAAACAAAATACAAAAACCGATGAACATACAAAACGAATTACCTACGGCTTTTCACCAAAATCAATTTACCAATATTATCCGTAATACTGATACACAAACGTTATAACCGAAACATAAAATTGTATATTGAAGCGCTTTGTGAATATCAAATCAAAGATACGTCGCACCCAAAGCTGTTACCCCCAAATCTGTTAAAATCCTTCATACATAATTTGTCTACGCACTCACTGACCTATTTAATATTATATAGCTTTACGGATATCTATCTTGCACATTGGATATACATACGGATCTGGATAACTAACCTGAAGTTATCCAGATCCAGATAAATACATGTCTGCCTTTGCCTGTTTACATCAGCAGCTTACATAACTGAGCGTACAAACCTAAGTCTTAAAAGTAGCAACGCATTTGTAATTGATCTCAGGTTTAAATTTGTTATACAGTACACAGTTCATAAACAATTCTTCAAGGTATTCTTTAAGGAAAATTGACTTCGCCACAAAGTCGCGTGACACCCTTACATTCAGTGCTCACCACCGTAGCTTCAAGGAATTCAATGAATAGTTCAATGAATGAGAATCAAGAAATAGTTACAAGGAAGTGTGAAAGACACCAGAGAAGTTATCCTGCTCTCCTGCTACACATTGAAAGATCGAACAACCTTTCCCAATTCGCGACTGTCTTTTGCGACATGACCAATTTTTTGACCGACAACCCGGCATTTCACAAATTTACATCCTCTTGATGTCGAGCATGGACCCAGAAACAACCCAAATTAATAGACATGAAAATATAATACAGAACAAAACATTGCCATCGAATCGAGTATATTTTCGTTTTAATAATAAATATTTAATGGAATTAATGTAATATCGCTAATCAAAATCAATTACTGCTTGTGATATGGCGACAAACTTTGTCATTTTAGTCACAGGCAATAATTAAATTCCTCAATCAAGCGTCAACTCGTCATTACTTATTAAATTATTTCGTAAAATAACACGCTTTCATTCAGGTAGGAATCGATAATTTTACAACAGATATTGGGAAAAGCGCTTAGTTTTTTTTTAAAGTAAAAAGAAGGAAATAAGCATAATTACGACCCACTCTCTTTCTGGTGATCACGGGTCTCCTATGTTAATGAGAGGGACTTAGGTCATCGTTCACTACGCTGACCAAGTATGAATTAGTAAACTTTACACACTTTTGGTAGTGTATTACGTTCTCTCAGTTTTTCTTCAATAATAAGTTTTTATTTATTTCAACAAATATTTCAATAAAATATGTAGAATATTTTACAAAATCAGAAATGCCTGTGATTATAATGCGAATTAATAAATTGTTTTACTAAAGGAAAGTTTGTATGTAATACACAAATATTTGCCTGACCGTAATATGTAAATACTTGAAATGTTTACAAATAATTAAAATAAAACAGTTATTTACTGAGCTATTTTTTATAAATTGCCACCAAACGTTTTAACTTGAGTTCAACCCTATTTTGTCCCAACCATATATTATTTCTCCCAGATCTTCCAAAAAAAATACACAATCCTAATATTATAAATACGAGCGTGACTTTGTTTCAATCTGATCAGAAATATTGAAACATAATTTGAAGGGATACAGGAAAAGACATAACGTATATTATTATACTTAGAAAAAATACTATTCTTGAGGGACAGAAATTAAGTATTTGGAATAAATGTTAAACTTGTGTAGTGCAGTAGTACCGGTGACGTGCGAAATCGCTCTGTTTCTAAGTTTTTTCAGACAATATTTTTGCAAAATGTTCATATAATTTTATGTGAAACATATTTGCCAAACGTACACTAACATTTTTAGTTCATAACAGTGTTATCCGACTACGGTAGTGAGCGCGGCGGATCGTAAAATTACATTCAATACTGTGCAATATTGTTTTATGCAGCACAAAATCTGTTGTAAATTTTTATTTTAATCGGAAAAGCTACAATGACTTTTTCGAAACATTAAAGTTGAGTGAGTTACTTTTTATTCGGGTGTTAGAGTGAAATACGGGGTCAGAACTACTGTCGGAAACTCGGTACTAATAAAGTATGGACTGAACCTAACCAGTAGCGGTTCATATTTGATGCTATTTTACGAGACTGCTGGCGACGCTGATAAACTTTTGATGGTTTTGTCGTAAACAGTGGGGATAAATTTTACTGTTAGATTCAAGGAATGAGCTGTATTCACTGCATATATCGTAGAGGTTTTCTTAAACTAATTGAATACCTTTGATCTCACCTAAATTTCTGAAGTTACCTATTTCAAAATGATAGTACAAACGGTATATCGATGGAGTTCAAGGTGTTCATTATTTTCTTAATGACATTATGAAAAAAAATCCGTATGACTATTTAAATTTTAATTGATACATAATTTAAAATAATTGATATATGTCCATATATTAGTCGAATCTATGCTACAAAAGAAGAAAAAAATAACGTTACCAAACATAAACTAAATATTTCATGAAATTTGAATGCAAGCTATTTTTTTCTAAGCCCGAAAAAGTGTTCACATAGTACATAGGAAACATATAGAGGTTCAAAGAACGTCAATTTTTGAAATTGGTTAAATATTAAATAACTTTATACCCGCTTTTGCTAGTAACATTGAGAGCCAACAGGTACTCAATAATGCAGTGCTTCGTATATTGGAGGCTCGTTTTCGGATTTCAAGTTATAACTGGAAAAACTGTTTTTTTATCTAAAACGAGAATTCATTTATGCCTTGTATAAAATCACAACAAATTTACTTACATATACTATATTAATGCTATTAAATAATTTTATAGTGTGTCAACACAACATAGCATAATTATTAAATCATAATTTATGAATATTCTTTTTGGTACATCAAAAATTTTTGTAATTGTACCATATATCGTCGATTAAATAGAAAAGTGACATATTTCAAAATCTTTGGAAAATAAGATTATTACATAAAACGAGTCTAATATCAACATTCTTTTATATGAATAAATGACTCTTCCAGAAATTACGCGTTATGTTCACTAGATGTCGCAAGTGTCATTTCGATATTCTACGGTTATCCGCCATTTTGATTGTA
>DWNR01001467.1:0-15011 GCA_018250455.1 Polygonus leo
CGATGTAAAAAAATGATTTTACAACATTTTCAATATGTCCAAATTTGCATTCTAAGAGGTGTTAATAAGGACATAAATAACTTTTTATTAAACAAAAATAATAAAACGCGAGCGAAGCCGCGGGTAAAAGCTAGTGTAAAATATAAAAACATTTCAGCATTGGTATTCATGATATCAATATTGATAAAGTATATTATGTCTCCAACACAACAAAACTACAACACTAACAAATAACACAACACAACAATAAAGTATGCAAACTACATGTCCATGATATTATTGATCATTTAACAAACACCATGCCCAAGTGTGACACGTGGTAACATCAGGTGACACATTACGTAAAACTTAATTAAAACATTGTTCTCCAGCCGATAACGGTTAGATGGGCTTGTTTTAACTGACTTACAAAAGGTAGAAGTTCTGAATTCAACTGAGTATTTAGATAGGGTTATAAACCCAAACGATTCCTTTTGCAAAGACTTCGTTGTCCGTCAGTCCAGCCATCCTTCGGACTGTATCTCTCAACTCTTAATAGATAGACACTTGAGATACCTTTTTTCAAGAGGAATTTCAGAACAAATGTATGTGATAGATTTGTTACAAAAGCCCATTTAAAACACATATATCACATACTTTTTTGGTATTCAAATAAATAGCGTTAACAGTGTTCTTTCAACTCATTTTAATGCTTTAGCTTCATTTTCCAAATGCTCAGCGAAAAGGGGAATCAAAGGGCAAACAGTTATTACCAGGCACAGTGCAAAATTAGCCATTCGTGAAACAACATCAACTTCAAAAGCGCCCCCGCACACATTGATTCTCTAATCAGGCGGTGTTTGAACAAAAAAGTAAAAAACAACCCTTAGATTCGATTGAAGGAACTGTCACACGGCCGGATGCAAAGGGGATCTCACTAAGTTATTGATTATATCGGAATAAGTCGCTTGGGGGGTATCTTCTAACCCCACACACCCCGACACCCCACATGGAGGTTTAGGATATATCGGCCGCATTATTTTAAATATATGAGACATAGTTGCACCGAAGAGATTTCGAAGTGTGAAAGACGGATTTTATTTATCTTTACAAAGGACTGTATATTTGGCATCAATACTGCTCGAAACAATGTCATTTTCATAGTTAACCAAGCCAACCAAGTTATTCCAGCAAATTAAAAAAAAACAACAAATTATGACAATTGTTCCCGTTAAATTCCCTGAAATAGCTGCTATATTTGAACATGACTTCTAAGAGATTACAGTGATTACGACTATTATTAATTTTAGTTTTAATTTAATTTTTAATTTAATTTTCTATATCGTAATTATCTTACGAAAATACGGAGTCTACGTGCTATACACATATCTTCTAGTAAAGAATTCTAAGAAAAGATGTTTTTAAGCAAAGGAGACAAATTTCGCATTTTTATTCAAATGACGTAATCTTAATAAGAAAACAAAGAGTTATCAATTGTTAGAAAACGGGTCGCGGGTGTAGATCGCGAGATGAGGACATATGAGGGGGCGGGTCGGGAGGGAGGCAACCCTTCACGCGTTCACGCCAAATCCTTAACGCGCGATTTAAAAAAGAAAACTAACGCGGGGCGGGGGCGATTGAGATGGAAATGCCGATTGTCCCGATCGACGCGAACGGATCGCTCGCCACCGATAACTCCGCTTATAACGATGGGGAGAGAATTTTAATGTGCCACCATTTTGGCGCAATGCTCAAATTTTACGACCGCCGAGTCATTATGAGGGAAATTATTGGCGCTCTGATTGCTTTAGCTGTGATAAAAATTCTCAAGTCGGCAATAAGGTGGAACTAATTCAGAGCTGGATGGCAGCGGCGCTTACCTAATGGAATTACGTCGGATAGGCCGTTGCCCACCCCATTTCATAATATATTCTTGGCCCGTCATAAGAAATATTCATAAACTGGTAAAACTTTTCGTCAGATTATACTTCGATATATGAATAAAATTAATTTATAAACGTATTGGGGCCTTAATAATATAAGGGCGACGGGCAAGAAAACTATTACGAAGATCAACATACATACATATACGCGTATTGGCAATTTTAGGAATGATCAGAATTTTCGTAATAAGGTTAAAGCGTTTCGTTGAAGCTTAGTCACGTTATTTCTATCGTCACTGTCTTATAACTTTGGGAGAAAACATATAAAATCTAGATGTCCACTTTTTCAGCAAATTTTCCTTTTGAGTTTGTCTAAAGAGTGTTTTACATTACTGACAGATTCAACTTATAAAGTTCTAAAATTCGTTAAGTTTAATCGGACAAGACAATGACAAGGAAAAGTTAGAAACGCTAATAAGGCATTATAATTTTCTTCAGAGGCAATACCGCACCTGTATTGACGAAGAATTAAGCTAAGCAAGCCCACAATCTTCATTATTATAAACATAATGTTGTACCTGAAATCATTCAAAAATACTTCCATTTGATAAAAAGGATTGCGCATTTTTTGTCCACATACATTTCGTGAGGACATAAATAATAAACCTTTTTTTATTTTTTTATCGCCCATTAGTACCTAGTTGGTAGTACCTATCCACATTGAGACATTAGTACCTAATCCACAGTTGACCACAGACGCGTTGCTATCCTTGAGGACTAAGATTTTCACCTCGTGTGGCAACAACGCTATTCCAAATCGAATCACAATGAATTGCTTCACCGAGGATTATGTGGACGGCAGTGATACCTCCCCTGTCAAATTACAAGAGTTCTACCACCTAGTTAACTTAACTATAGCTAGCATAGCTAGTTAACAAAAATATAACTTAATCCTTCGCTACCGTACCTACGCTGAGCTTATTATAATACAAAATAGTCGTCTGGCACGGGCAGAAGATATATTACTATTCAACTTACTTAAAACTCAAAGTCCATCAAAACTTTTGAACAAAGCTTAAAAGTTAAAAGAAAATATCCGAGTCAGGTGGAGTTTGGAATAGACAAAGTTTCCCCCCTCCAGAGGAGGTGATTAATGAGACCTGCTGTTTATTCAGAGCGTTCTCGATGAGGATTAGGGGATCAGCATTAGCTCCAACAATAATGTACTTAAAGCTAAGTGTTGCGTACAAAACGACTTTGTTACATTGACACGATCATTTAAACATATCCATGACTTTCGAAATTTGTTTTCTTATTTCCCGTAAAATTAGTTATTTTCGAAATAAGAAAACAAATTTCGAAAATAACTAATTTTACGGGTGCAATGCAAGACGTAATGCAAGACAATGTATCTTATGTAATTTTCACCTCAAATTACTTTTTACTTTTATGACGTACTGTAAACAATAAAAATATTTTTCATTGTATGACACATTAGAATTTTCAAACTTTAAAGACATCTATATCCACATTTTGTTGTTTGTCTATATGTCTATATCAATTAATAGTGGGTATTCGCAGCAAATGAAGATATTGGAAAAGTATAGATGAAAAGAATTTATTGGATGACTAAGCGACAAGCACTTGCGATGTACCTTAGATTGGCATGTAAAGATGTACAATGACCATTTGTAACTAATTATTACCTTAATTTACTAGAACTTTCCATTTGGTTTCATTTGGTACATTCAATCACATTCGTTAGGTAGAACTCGTGTAGTTCTGGTCGAGAGGTTCCACCGCCAACCTCATATTCCTCCGTGAAGCAATTATTTCGCTTATGATTAGAGGGGCGTGGTTGCCGTCTATACTTTTACACACGAAGCAAACACCCCAGTACTCGAGGGTAACAACGCATCTATGGCCACTGTCAGGTACGATTCAATCGTGCTTGGGATGATTACTACTAACTATGGGTGACAGTGACCACTAAGTGGACTATGAAGTAGACATGAAGTCAACTACAGATGCGTGCTGCTCCCACGAAATATAAAAATTAGTAGGAATTAAATTTGTTACCCTTTTACCCTGTACATTTCTGCCGTGTTTGCTACCTAAGGGTCGTCTGGAAGAAATCGCTACTCTAGCGATAAGACCGCCTTTTAGCCACCACTATTCATGTTTGTTGTTTTGTTTCCTTATTTTAATTACTCGTGTAGTGTACAATAAAGTATATTTGATTTGATTTGTTTTGTGTAACTTATTCAGTATCTTGATTTATTTGGACTGTAAAGTCACCCGATAGTGGAGGTACCACTGTCATTTTCATAATCCTTTGTGAAAAAATTCTAGTGCTATGATTTGAAGAAGCGTGGCTATCAGCTGTACTTACACTCGAGGCGAACCTCGAGAAATTTGGATGAAAATCGAAATTTTGATTATGATTTTTATGTTACCCTTATACTTAATTACGGTTGAAATGTGTGCCAAACGTGTGGCGCGAACGAGCCTAATGAGGAATTCTATCCAGATCCTTACGAAAATATCTCTTTCTCTCTTTTGTCTCTGGCCGTTTGTGTAAATACTTTTTTATCTGAATCAGTCTGAGCAAGTCTGAGCGTTAGTAACATATCCACTATTATAATATTATTGACGAGAAATAAGTCGAGTACGCAAATAATTTGGAGAGAGAGATTCGTCGTGTTGCAAGTCATCACAATCATGCTGATCTAAAGACCCCAGCGTCCGGTGGGGCTAGTTGCGCATTTGTACAACTACACAAATTGAGCACCCCGTGTTTATCTGCGGCCCGCGACCCCTTCGTCGTATTTATCTTCAACCCCTTACAGCTCGACATTGGATTGACTTTGTAGCGTTTTGTTCGATTTCGCGCTCAAAATGCCTATGGCGGTAGCGTCTACAGATAATTTCGTTTTCGTTTTTTTTGCGTTACTGTAAGATTTATGGAACCTATCCCAGACTATCGGAATCGGTAGTTTTTACAATGCCTTTAAAAATTAATACATTTATTTCCGAGCGTATCTTCCTACTCAAGAATCCACCTTTAGATATGATTGTGTGTAAAATAACAAAGGAATTTTAAATAATTTAAAAACCAAAAAAATATACCAAAACCTTCCTTTTTTTCTCCCCAGTTTACATTATTTAATATAATAATATAATATAATTAAATAATATAAGTAAATACTAAAATAACTTTTAAGAAATAATTCTCAAATATACCTTCTAATATTGGTTTGGAAACTTTCATGTGAGGCTTTAAGAAATGTTTTAACTCATCGAAAAGCAAATAGTTATTAATATATATTATTAATCAACGTGCGTGGGATTTGAACCCTGAACCACCAGTCTATAAAGTCAAAACCTTAACCACTAGGGACTCCTGTTATATTTGCTACTTTATAGTGACTAGGCTTTAACTATTTATATTATCAGTTCGTACCATCACTCAAGTAAATAATTTAAATATATCGAAAGTGCTTATTGGTATTCTAAGTGCCTATTGGTATTCTCCCATCAGTTGCAACCCAAAGGTCGGTAAAAGGGTGCCAGCGGAACCGCCGAGCTCGGGAAGTTAACTGCATAATTTGGATAGTCATTTGCACCGACAAATGTCAAACGCTTTTCGACCTAACGACTACTTAATATTTCTGACTACCGACTTGTGAGAAAAAAAATTATATGAAAAAATAAGAACTAAACTTAGTTACGTTTGTATTTCTAGAGAGTTATAAAAATATAACATACAAATAATAACACATAATATACAAACAATAAAAGTAAATACGAAAGTTACTTTCACAAAGTAAATGAAAATATACTTGTAACCACACCTACCATATGTTTAGCCGAAACACTTCACCTGCAAGTCCAACTAGCGCTTCAAAGATTATTTCAAGATATTTTCATACACCGAAATGAAAATTATAATTAAAACTTTTGTATTTTTGAAAATCGACTTGCTTGAAATTTGAACCCTGGGCCACAACTGTATAAAGGCGAAATATTTAATTTGTCACGCTCACATATATCAAATTAAAGCTGGGGATTACCCCGGGCTCCTGGTATAAGAAACCAAGATCTTGACCACCAGGCTAACATAAGTTATAATATCAATTCTAACCGGCACCCAAACAATTTAAATATATCGAAAGTGCTTATTGGTATTCTCAGCGCCTATTGGTATTCTCCCATCAGTTGCAGCCCAAAGGTCGGTTGAAGTTAACTGCATAATTTGGATAGTCATTTGCACCGCCAAATGTCAAACGCCTTTGGACCCTACGACTATCTATTATATTTGATTGACGATTTGTGAGATATTATTTAGTGTAAAATTAGAAGTCCGTTCCATTTCGCACTTGACCAGAGCGGTAGATATTGGTCTAAATCCTTCTTATTATGTGAGGCAACAAATAATTAAGATGAAATGTACTACAGATTCTTTGGTACTCCCGAGGACTGGAATGACCTTCGATTGTATGAGATTGACAAGCTGTACATTGACATTCTTCTGACCAAAACACAATTTGCTTTTAACTACTGCTGTTACTGATAGCTGGACGAAAAATACCCAGACTGTATCCACTATTAACTGATTATTAAAAGCCATGAAATTCAGTAACTAAACCTTAGAAGGACAGAAGTCTAAGGATCCGAATGAAACGTCCTTTTACCGTATTAATAGAGAATAAAGTCAATAACTACACATGAGTATTGGAAGAATTAGATATAAACTAAAATTACACATACTAAGTAGGACAGGAGTCTAAGGAACCAATTAATTTTGTACTTTATTGATGAAGATTAAATAACAATAGCTTAACATAAGTATCACAAGACATAAATAGGTGAATAAACGAAATTAAATATATTTAAAACAAAGCACTGAATTAGATAAATCGATATCAAAACTTTAACGCTTTTGTCTCACAACGGTACAGCAACAGGACAGACAATACACCAGACAACAATACAATACAAACGGAACAACGCCGACAAGTCGTAGGATCTAAACGGGCCTTGTATGGATTTATGGCCATAATTCTGCGTGCAAAAGAAAACGCCGAGGTGTTATCGAGGCTGTATTGACACTTTAATGCTATTGTTTGATTTAGAGGGCTCATTACCGACCCGAGAAGTATTGCCCTCGTGAGAGACCGAGCCGATCTCCTAACGTTTAAGCTCCACGATTACTCTATTCATAAATTTCTCTGCAATCAATCAAGTAGACTGTTAAAACATAACGGTAAAGATATAAATACGTCATAAGTAGTTCTGGTGAGCCGATAATAACGCCGATGCAATTTAGAACATAATAGAGTTTTTAACCTATAGGTCCGCAAAATGGCAAAATAGAGCTAAGGAGAGCCGCACGACAGCAAAATGAAGCGAAGGCGGGCACTAGTTTCTGATTTTGATAATAAGTAGTAATCACACTCTATTTTGTTAATATCTTATTCATGACAAACACTGACTACTATATAAGTTGCTAAGATAGTATTTCCCAACGTACTTTTAGACCAGGTGGTAGACCATTTACCAGTTAGTAGACCAGTATACGATTCTTTTTTTGCGGTAGCACTTTTATACGTACCCATATTCGCTGCACAGCAGTTGTTTACTATCAAGATTTCATTTAATTCAGAAAGGTGAAGTTGTCACAATTTTAGATGGGAGAATTCCTGTAGTTGAACAGGCGAGGTACAATTGCCGCCCTCTGATCTTCCTTAAAGCAATTCTTATGTTTTGATTTTGAATAGGCGTACCTACATCCACATAATTGCCGTCTACACTTACATCCAAGACTAATATCTTAGACGTCAAGGATGGCAACTCATCTGTTGTAAACTTCAGGTGGACTACAGGTTCACATACTATGTTTATAATATAAAAAATAACAAAAACACTTATACAACACGAAACAAGTATTTCGTTGATGCCACCCGGGCGAATAGTGTGTAAATATTTCTAAGAAAGCATGTAGTTAACGTAAGTTATATTTTAATACCTACGGCTGAAACTATAAAATAGGTAGATAACTAATCATGACTATCCTATCCTCGATCCACAATTTTCAGATAATGCACGTTCTCCTAAAATTATAATGACTAAGACTTCACTAAATCAAATAGCCAAGTAGACGTGTTTTTGTTAGCCCCGTATAGACGTACATTCATATAGACGTACCATATAGATCAGAAGTTCTACGTAAAGACAGACAGATTCTCTTAAGAAATACTGTGCAGCATTGACCACCTGTGAAATACTAATATACTACGAAAGTTTAATTTCTAGCCATCATAACAACCATTAAAATGAACCCAAACTTGAAAACATTATGAAGAACACGAGCCTTTTTCTGCGTTTCTCTGAAGAATGACATACTCCACATCTAAGGCACTTACTTATCTTCATGTAATCATTCTAATGCACCCATTAAGAAAAATAATAGCGGTACACTTTTCTCGTACAAACCATAAGCATTATTGGCATTAATAAACTTCACAACTTTAAAGTTTTATTCTGTACTTTTACTTTATGTTATCCACTTTTGCAATTTTGCTCCAGGCTTCAAAGTGCAACAGTTACAAAATACTTAGTTGCTAATTGGCGAGACCTAACCCTGCGATGTAGAGATATGACCGAGCCGGCGAACGTCTGCCTCGTAATAACAACAGAAAATTTTACGCTCCGGGACAATACGATATAAAATTATCTGTTAGATCCAATAATCGCACGGAACAGCCGGGACTTAATGCCGGCCAATCATTAGCTACGAGGGATAACGGAGCCGTCGGCCACTCCAGCCCATTAACGATGGAGAAGTGCGCCGCGCGATGCCCCGTGACCAAACGTCAATGCAACCTCCGTACGTTGCGATACGTCCGGATGGCACCCCGAGGCGGACGATCCAACCCCAGACAAAGGAATGACTTCATTGTATCTTCAAACAATTCCAGACTCCGCCAACTTTTATTGCGGTTCCTCGAATTTACATTCCAACGTTTGTTCCTACGCGCAATCGCGTACCGACACTGATTTCTTGGCAATGCAGCGATAACGTACGCTTTCTAGGTCGCTCAATTACGAAATGAACGCATGTAATGAAGTTAATGAGCGCTACGGGATCGATATTAAGTGCGAGCACTTATAAGTACTGGTAATTATTTTATCGGGATCGAGTAAGGAGGACGAGAGCTCGCGGCCGCACTATCATTAGCACGGGAAAGCGATCAGTTATTTACGCGGCCGGCCGAGAGCCGTGTTGGTTTACGGCGCAACCCCCGAAGGAGATGCATTCCACCATTCCACCGGCTCACGAACTCACGACTGCAAAACAATAATTACCCGTGGGTGTACGCCATTATACTTCGCGAGCGATTATTATCAATCGTTGCGCGGCTAGCGAACGGTCACCGCTTAGAACCCGATGTAATGGGACTAAATTATCGTAATGTTATAACGAGAGATGCAAAGAAGATTATTATTCGATAATTATACAGGATAAATCATAATCTCGCGAGTGCAATACCTTTTGTCCTTTTCCGATGAAGGGTTTGGATATAGTGGTCCCTGTCACACATGCCCGCGGCCGACGAGAGATTTGTCGCTGCGTGAGGTGCGCGTGCGCAGGTATTGTTCGTCGCCTGCGCCGCCGGCGGTCAATACTTCACCCCAACTCTTGCTCGAATCTTGCTAATTTTCCATCATTGCGCTCTCGTCGAACTTTATAGACCTTTAGGTTTCGAAATTGAGGTGTCAGTGCATCATATTTATAGCCTGTAACGTAACCATAGCGGTCTAGGGAACAAAGCAACGTTTATAAAATCACTAATCATCGCCCGAGGATAACTGTAACATTATCACCTTTCACAACCACGGTAATCTTATTTGTGTATAATAAATTTGTAACATATTCTGGTATTTAAAAAGCCATCAATTACACATGTTTTATAATAATGTGCTTATGTGGTTTAAAAATATAAATACTTATTATTTGATATACCAGTCTCTCATTCTAAGACATAGTTCAAATAAATAAATTTTAGAAAATAAAATAAAAATTGTAACCGTGCAAGATAACTGTTTCAATAGACAACACGTAAAGAGCACCGAAAACATAATGTAACTAATAATTTCTCAAAAATAACGCAAAGTAGATTTCCTTACTATTCGTTACACTAAACCCGTAAGCTTGATATAAATTAACTAGCTAGACAAAGAAATGAGGGACATTACTCGTGCTTCGGAAGGACATTTTGGATACCACACATTACGTTTTAGAACATAATTCAGCCCGTGCATAAGCGGCATTACATGATCCGTTACTATGGCAGCAAGTGGTTCGTTGCTATTACCGGCCAGCTAGGACCAACAAAATCTATGCCTATTTACGTACCAGTACTTCCAAATGCCTTTAGGAGTTTGTAAATTGTTCGCTCGCGCGGTTCACGTTCCGCTAGAGTCTGTATGAAACATTAAAAAGTCGGGACATACACCGATTTCTTTTCGATTTAAAGCCGAAAGTAGCCATATTGGAACAACACAAAATAAGAAAGCTAATAATAAGCTAATTATAAGCAAATTAAGAAATCTGAAGAAAAACATAAAATAATTTTGTCCTGTAAATATCAACGTAATGGATTTAAGACCTATTGCAGTTCTTACATTCCCGATTTCTGTGGCACAATCTTCTAAAAACATACATTAATTTTATTTTAAAGTTCAAGATGTGTTTATACTAAATGTTGCCGATTTCCATAAGGTGCAAGATAAAACTAAATTGTTGTTAAGTTTTGTAATACGACCGAAGACGTATCGCCGCCATCCATGTATTATAGAGTGCCATTCTCTTTTATAGAATGGCGTGGTTGCTAGCTATACTTAGGTACATACGGCGCGACCATCTTAATCCCCAGGAGTAGCAAAGCATGTCCCATTCACTTCAAGTACAATTCAATTGAACTTGGGGTTGATTACAAATGTCCAACAGCGGCAGTGACTATCAGGTGGTGGTCATACTCGTTTGCTACATCTATATAACAAATCCAGAGACAAATGTCCGCGTGCTGCCAATCGCATGGAGTGCGCACGCTCCACTCATTACCGGCGTCAGTAATGTGTTCCGTCATCGAGATTAACTCTCGTCTAATGGAGCCAACTCTTATTTATTTCCACGCCGTTACTATTACAATTGTACCTAATTGAGGTTTGCCCGCTTTTAGTAAAATGACCAATTTCCTTCTAATGCTGTTTGCTCGGTTAGTTTTGTTAAGTGACATAAAATTGTTGTCTTTGTCCTCATGTTGTTGTGTTTTTATTTTTTGTTGTAACAAGTATAATTGATACACAGTTTCTTTCGAAGTTGGTGGAACTCTACACAGATCAGACGCCTTTACATCGAAAGCAGACAATTAGAATAGAATACAATAATATTTAGCTAATAAAACATATATAAAAAATATTATCAAAATCAGTACGTCCGTTAAGGGGCAGATCAGTAATGACACGGGTACAGAAGAGTTATAGGCCAACATTTATTCAAAGTTGAACGCAAATATGCGTGCCAGATTGACTACCGATTGTAATTATGTAACGCTCTAAAATTGCTACTCTGACTTAAACAAGAAAGAGACTTTGAAGTACTTACCGATTTAATGACGGGAAAATAAATCTTCTTCTGATCTGATACACCTCATCCTATTTTGATGTAGTTGTCACAAAACAATAGGTATCTATAATAATACTGTGAGTTAGTGGCTTACCCTTTCTTTGTTCTACAGCGTTAGCTCATCCTATCAAAACGGACGATTAGCGAATAGATCGCGAAAACCTAATTGGTGGGTCTGAGATCGATCAGCGGAGTGGGGGGTGCGCCGGCGCAAGTGCCGCAGGCGACTCGCTGTCTCTGGGACCAGGGCTTTTACTACATTTTTAAGTTTAGAAAAAGCAAATCGGTACACCTACTCTTTAAGTTTTTATACTATAAATAGGTAGCAAATGAACCTTTTTTATTGTATAAAGGTAGCAGCACACAAGCATGCGGTCCACCTGATGGTAAGTGGTCATTGCCCACACATCAGTAATCATACCTAAATTATACCTAACTTATAAAATTATACCTAAGTTTGATCGAAGATGCGGCGCTACCACGCCTCTCCAAACGGAAACACAATAATTGCTTCACGGAGTATTATGAGGATGGCGGTGATACTTCCCCGGTCGAACGAGTTCTACCACCTAGTAAACTTAGTGTCCACTACCTGCCACGAATATTGGCCATCAACCCTAAGAACGATTGAATCGTATCTGAGGTTGACACAGATATGTATCTACCCTTGAGGACTAAAAAAATTGCCTCTTTCATAAGTATATTCTGCAAACGTGCCTTTACAAAATTCGTCTCGTCTCTGAATAAGATTATGAGCGGTCTTAAATTGAAAAGAATATAATAAGTACCAAACTCAAATTACTATCTCACTGATAGGGATGGATTTCGTGTCAGAATGTGAAGGATTTAGACCATATTGTCACTTTCATGCGCTGACTTCTCACAACTCACTACCAATTCTCTACTCCTTATTACTCACTATTCACTCCTCTTTCTCTTTCTCTTACTTTTTACACTGTTCTAGACTATACATTACATAAGACAGGATAAATAAGGTTATCAATATCGTCGGTTTTAATCGAGAATCCATACAAAAATTATGACTTATCCAAATTACGGTTTAACTAAATTACCCGACGGAAAGCCGGGTAATTTAGTTTGTAATTGCCCTAAATTGTTGTTACCTGAAAACTTTATTATTATAAATCACAAGTTTTGATCTCTTGCTTCTTAGGTTCATACAAAAATGTAATGGGAGAATGAAAAATGTACATCATTTATAAACTGCTTTATTTTAACTTTATGTTTTGGCCGACTCTTACACCATATTAACAATTATTCTGTACGCAAGACTTACATGCAATTAAACATTATCTAGTTGAGGAAGAGCGTGCAGAGCAATTAAATTACCTGTTTATTCGTGTTAACTGCTACATTGTTTCATAATGCACGAACATAGTTTCTGGTACCTTGATGTATACATATCTTATAATTCAATATATGTCGAGTAGTTATAATTCAATATATCTTAAGTCAACTATCGATACAGTGCCATTTTAAACAACAAAACAACAAAAGACTATTCAAGAGTACAACAACAACTGTTATACGAATTAATAATCACTTCATACTGAGTGCTCTATTTAAATTAAATTACTATAATTTTAATCTTCCTTCTTGGTCAAATTAAGGTTAAGTATATTTGCGTCCAAGAATCTCTCCAATTGGAATAAGCTTACTAGTTCAGCCTTGTAAAATGTTAAACACAGGGCGTGTTTACACTCGCCCATTAATCCAAAAACTGACAACTTACTCGATAGCTTAAATTATCTATTAACGCATTTCCAATATCACGAACGACGGTAGCGAGCACTCCAGAGTAATTTTTGGAAATTCATCCTCAAAGGTGTTAGTTATACTAGGAGACGAAAGTATAAACGCAAATGAAGCCGCAGCGAATTGACTCTTATTTAAACACAACCACTCCGTTCTAGCAATCAAGTGGTATATTTTATCTGCATTTAAACAAGTAATCAACTACTCGACAGCCCTGTAGAAGTATAACAAAGCAAAAATAGCTGAGATAATGAAGCATAGCTCAAAGCGCGATATAGAGTCCGTACGCCCGCCCGCGGCTACTCAACTCGTTATTTGCACCTTCCTTCTACCTTTCAACAAACTTCCTTTAGTTCCGCACTCGTGAGGATTTTGATGGTTATATTGTGGTTCGTATGAAGTTATAATTACATACCAAATCCTTAAGAGGTATTGAATTTATACAGAATTTGCCGTGCCGGTATAACTGCCCCACCTGTTTCTGCTGCATAGCAGTTGACACCTCTAAAATAACAACGCATAAGACAATGTCCTAATGAACCTGTTCCATCGTAGGTTTGCCACAAATATAATATTTATCGAGCTCGATTGCTTCGATTAGATTAAAAATGCGAAACTCAGGCAATATTTTGTAATGAAATTATGTAAAAATGGTAGTTATATAAAGGGAACAAAACTGGCACATTTATTACCAGAATGTTTAGTTTTTTTTTTTTTTAAGAAACAAATTATTCAATATTAAAAATATATATATTATATCAATACAAAAATTCAATCGTCACATTAGCACACCGATCACAATGTGTCACACATTATTATTCCAGTTTCATATCAAAAACACTTGGAGTACAACACACTGGCATTAACCCTCGCGTGGCGTGCCGGCACATCGAAGCGTCGCCACGCCAAATGGGAGAATTTTAATTCTTATACATACATTGCAATAATTATAAATTCATAAATATATTTAAGTACTAGCTAACCCGGAAAACGTTGTTTTGCCATATAAAATATTACTGAATTTCCCGTAGGAATGAGCGATTTTCCCGCAGTAAAAAATGTTCTAAGTGTTAACCAGGCTCAGTAGATACTGTATAGATATACACCAAAAAAAGTTTCATTACAGACAAAAAAAAATAAAAAAACATTTAAAATGGTTCTAATACTATTTTAACATCGCGCCTAATTAGTTTTTAGTAAATATATTCAATGTACAGACACACGAATTTTACTCTTTTATTATATACCTATAGATATACGTATAAATAAACGGAGATCATAGAGATCATTAACTCCAAAAACATGCGTTTCATATTTCTTTACAAAAAAATCAAGATCAATACTATGTTGTATAGCTCAATACAAACAAGTATATACAAAGTATGTTAGGTATAAATAGAAAAGCTGAAAATCGATAAAATCCCACTAACTCTGTTGTAAACAAAATCTGTTAAGTATATTGTAACACACTAGAATAGATCCACATAGTAACGTGCACGTATGAATGAAAGAAGCCATATGCGATCGCAATGTTGTAAGTCAGAAGCGAACAACTTCTGGTAAAAATATTGTTAATACCTATGATCAGCAGTCTGTAATCAGTGATTTAATAGTTTGCCAGGTGGTAGAACTCATGTAGTTCGACCGGGGAGGTACCACCGCCACCCTCATAATCCTCCGTG